>PKQL01000364.1:0-28353 GCA_002916455.1 Penicillium sp. CF05
ACCTGGGGAACCTGGGCTTGGGGCTGTTGCTGACGGAACATGTTGATGGTCCTCTCGAGATCCGGCATGCCCCCGGGTTGGGTTGGCTGCGGTGGTGGGATCGGCTGCGCCTGTCCAGGCACACCCTGGATGATCTTCAGTAAATTGGAGATGTCGAATCCACTGTTCCCGGTAGTAGGTTGCTCCGGCTGTTGGGGGGTCGTAGGCTTGGGGTTCACATAGGAGTAGTACCGTTCCTGACGGGCCTGTAGGGTCTTTGTTAGTATGAGATTATATTGCGATTGAAGGTATAGCATACCTTGACCAAGTCGGGCAATTCTCCGAAAGGTAATACGTCGGTAACGACATCGTCGGGGTCAGGAGTCGGTGGCTCCTTGGGTGTGTCAGGCATGTCGGCAGGAGAAGTATAGAAGACCATAAGGGTAGTGGATTCCCGATGATCCTGAGCCTCCCTCTCGGGACTGGTTGGCAACTGGGGACCACCGCGTTTGATGAAACTGCCGTCTTTTGATTCATCGAAATCGAAATCGACCACTATCATGGTCAGTAAAAAGCCGAAGTACGATTTGAAGGAATAACCTACTCGAAAGAGTATAACCATCTTGGTACACGGTCTCGCGAATACCACCAAGGTCCTCTTCTTCCAGTTCGTCCATATCTTTGTGAAGCTTAAGAACACTACCTTCGCCTTTAACGTCTCCGCGTGAGCGCAATGACCCATCACCAGGACCTAATTCTTCATCGGGATCGTGGGTGAATAGTCGAACTTCAGTAAGAGCATCATCCGACTTCCAGGTCACGCGAAGTTTACGGCGCTCTTCTTTACGCAACCTCTTTGCGCGCTCAGCTTCAGTCTCCGGGGGCTGATCTTCGGCGGGCTTCGGGGTTGGTGCCTGCTTTGGTTTGTTCAAGTCGGCCATAATGTCACCAAAGGAGAAAGATGGTTTCGGGGCTGGTGTCTTTTCCTTTTCGAGAGCAGCACTATTGGAAGGGTTAATACAGATGAATCTCGGAGACACTGCCTTCGTGGATACATACGTTGGCTTTGCTGCAGCCGCGGCGGCGGCCCTATCCGCATTCGTGGTCCCGGGTCTCTTTGACGCAGAGCTTAAAGTGCCAAAGAGACTTGTTGGCTTGGGAGCCACGATATTGGCTTTAGGCCGCAGCGCTGCAGCGCCGGTTGGCTTACTACTTTGTGCCCCCTTGGCTGGTCCATTGCCTGCGGGTGCAGCTTTATTCACATCCTTCAAGGTGTTGGGAACTGCCATTCGTTTTGCGCCAGGTTGCAGGTTGCTATCCGCCTCCCGGGGTCGCTTTACTCCAGTGTCTCCCTTAGGCTGGTCTGCTGAAAGGCTCTTTGGGTGCGACTCTTCTTTGGCAGGCTTTTCACCATCCTGTTTACGCTTCGTAGAAGCCGCAGCATTATCCAGGATCTTCTGTGTGAGGTCCTTAACCTGCTGGCCACCTTTTTTGAGTAACTTTGGCAGCAATTTGGACAGATTGGTCTTTTGCAACAGGTCTTCTGTCAAACTTGAGAAACGCGAGAAGAGCTTATTCGATATCAGTTAATTTATCCGACACGAAAAGAGACAAAAGTCGGACTTACCGAAAGCAGATTAATAGTCAGAGTCCCGGCAAAGTCTGCTGCTTGGAAACGGTCGAGCAAGAAGGAATATAGAGCTGCCACAATCATAGGGTGCTCTCCCAGCCTACATGGAATTAACAATTAGTCATTTGCGCTCAATTATGTGAATGTTTCACGTTTTTTTTGTGTGCACAAAGCTGCAAGCTTGAGCCAATTTCTAGATAGGAGTGATTCCCCCTCAATGAGGTTCACAGATAGCTTGCTAAGGGCATATCTGAGACTCAGTAGGATGGGACCATTTTGCTCCATCTGGAATTCTTATATATGTGCCCAGGACACGCATGTATAATAAGCCTTGCCAACCGGCGAGAATGAAGCCATGCCAACCGGCGAATAGAGCGATGGCCCTTTATTCTAGCCCGTGACAGTACTGTCATATCTAATGCTTCCAAAAATATTTATGGAGGTTCTCAAATAGACTTCAGGATTTGTGTGGCCATCACAGCCAGATGGAAAGGAGGGAAGGTATGGGAGTTGAGAGGGGAGAGTGATACGTACTTCTCAATAATATTAGGATGGCCCATTTCTAGCGTTGTGATCGCAATTTTGTCCATAGTGCGGCGCTGGGAAATGACCTTTTCCTTGAGTTTTGTTGCTTTCGCGTTGTCCTCTTGGTTTTCGGCCAGTTTCATCGCCTGGACTTGTTCTTTCCAAGCATCTCTCAATGATTTGACAAGCTCTTTGTAGGCTACTAGCGCGGTCTTGACCCTCTCAGAACCAGGCCATTTGTTCCTTGGTGACCACACGGCTTGGAGGGTATCATATTCCGCGGCAGCCTCGGGCTCAGTCGGACGGATCGGGGGGATAGGAGACGGCTCGTCAGGTGCTTCAATCTCAATATCGGATTCATCCGAACTTTCACTTTCTGACTTAGATACAGTTCTGATTTGGCCATGTGCAGAAGTCTTCTTTGTTTGCTGCTTATTAGAAGCTCCCTTCTTATTGGTGATTACAACGTCCGGTACTGGTAATCCTAGGAAAAAGTCAGTATTAATCTCAATTTAATGGAATTCAACCGGTCTGGACACACCTCTAGGCTGAAGCACAGAGTTGCCGGTTGGTGTCATATGCGGCTGAACTGAAAGATCATGCTGGTAGTAATTGAATAGCCTGGCCCTTCAGAAGGTCAGCCATGGCATTTCGAAAAGAAAAAAACCCCCCCCCAAAATAAAGTGCGATAACTTACTGTTCGCTCCCTTGTCGTTGGAAATCCGCAGGAATTCCCTGAAGAAAGTTGCTTGCCAACGAAGACTGCTGTTGATTGAATGCCTGCGGGGTGGAATTTAGGAACTGGGGGTTAATGGTGACACTTGGGTCTGTGTCAGGGTAGTCGTTGGTCAAATCAATTGTGTTTTGCTGTCTGGGGTTAGAGTCACGGTCGCCGTGAAGGGCATTTGGGGTCAGCTTACCAGCATTTCTGAGGAGTAGCCTTGAGGTAAAGGGTATGGAGAAACCGATGGCTGAGATTGTGGTTGCGGCCGTGGCTGTATTCTCTGCTGCGCAGGTGCTTCGGGGAAAGTGTCTGGCACTGAGATATGTGGGTGTTGTGGATGGAAGTAATTTGGCTGGTAGGAAAATGACGGAAACGCCGAAGATTCGGATGCATTCAGGGCATTGGGGTCAAAGGACATCTGTCCCTGGTGGAAATGAGGAGCTTGTGGATGTATCTGATACTGGGCCGAAGCTCCATATCCTCGTTGCGGTGGCTGTTGCAGAGGATTTGCTTGCTGCCAAGACTGATGGACTGATGAGTAAATGCCATGGTTTGGGTCTGCCCGTGGGGCTATTTCTCTATGTTGCTGTTGGAAAACAGGATGGTCCCATCCGATTCCAAGAGAAGTTTGTTGTGATGCAGAATCGTGCTGCTGCTGAGGTGGATGTTGAGATTGTGGCTGCTGAAGCTGCTGCTCAGGATCAGGGTAGGCGGGATCAAGGGTGTTCCAGTAATCTGCGGGTAGTGAGGAATTCCCATGCGATAAACCCTGCATGGGGTTTTGAGCTGATTGCTCCATGGTGAGCCTCAGTCGAAGCTTCTCTAAGCAACTATGAAGGCTCACGTAATCACGTGCACGCACCTGCCTGGGCAGGCCTTGGAGTTTATTTTGATGCTCACCGCCTTTTATTTTTGGGAGAAAGTGGATCGGGAATCCGGGAGGAGAAATCTTTTTTCCGGTGATGATGTGAGATGATTGGCTGATTGTCTCGCGACGCGGCAGAACAGTGGCCTGTTGCACTGCTGGTCTGAAGAATTGATAAGGATTAGACAATTCACAGTTTGATACGCCTAGAGTGGACTTCAAGTGTTGCAGTATGAGTACTGTCGTACCTTATGAGAAAAAACAGAGACTGCTTTGGCTTTGACTCAGTATTAAAGTGGTGTATGCCTCAGGCATGAACCGCGTTCCCCAGTACTGCGAGTGACGCCGTTACCTTTTGGCCTTGCAGCTTAATGACGAAGGCTCCGCAGTTGCGAATACAACGTAGAAGTATTAAGATGGCCCAGTTTTTCAATTCCAGTGCCTTTTTCCTTGTGTCCTTGACTTTGTATCTCCTCCTTTCTCTCTTCCTGGGCCGTTCCTGTTGTCCCTGTAGGGCCTTTCGCTCTCCTTTCTTGTTCTTAAGTTTTGTTCCAAAAGAAAGTCCTTGCGGAATCAGAGAAGGAAAAATCTCTCATGCGAATGGCCACTCTAGCGGCACAGCCATTCGCTTTACGGAAAAAAAAAGAAGGGATTGGGGGAAGGTGTTGAGGGATGGTTAGAGTAGATGACTTGGGTTGAAGAAGAGAGTAAAAGGGACAAAAGCTGCTGGCAAGGCGGTTAACCGATGGTACGATGGCATACTATACTTGACCGTAATTGTTGTATTGAACACCCTCCATTGGCCCACCGCCATGTAACTTACACCTGTGTTACATGGCAGAATCAACCCCATGTGATCTTGGATGTTGACAGTGTTTGCAACATTTATGTCAGCGCCGCTCAGCGGGATCCATGCCAGGTGGAGCGATACCAAGAACCCCGGTGTCAACAGTGCAAGGTACAACCTCATCCTTATTCTAAGAGTTGCGCATATTCCAGCCATCTTTCTGCGCAGCTCTGAACGTTTTCAAGTTTTGGTGGAAACCGAGCATCTCTCCCAATCCCACACAGCGCTGCCAGCTATTGCCATGGCGCAATCCATGTCCCTCCGGGACCGACAGGTTGGTAAGTGACGCAAGCTGGATTCTTGTTATGAATTGACCTTTGCTGATCTCTTGGCTTTTTAGCATCAATTCAAAAGCTATTGAACTTGAATCATGATCCACAGCCTGTTGAAGACAACACCATCGATCAGTCCGGGTCCGGTGGTCTTATCTCGCACTCCACTCCGATCTTGAATGAAGATGGTGACCCGATCTGGAAGGTCTTGGTGTTCGATAAAATGGGCCGAGATGTTATCAGCAGTGTACTGAGGGTAAACGACCTTCGGGCATGGGGCATAACTATTCATCTGTACGGTCGCCGCCTTCTCCCCCTAAATTGGCCCCCATCGCTAACGAAGACTCACTCCTAGAAACCTTCATTCACAAAGATACCCTATTCCAGATGTCCCGGTTGTATATTTTGTGGAACCTACCCCCGATAATGTCCAAGCGATAACTCGCGACCTTTCCCATGGGCTCTACTCCCCAGCCTACGTGAACTTCCTATCCTCCGTTCCGCGGCCACTTCTCGAGGATTTCGCTTCTCAAATAGTTACTTCTGGCGCATCTGAGCATATTGCGCAGGTTTTCGATCAATATCTCAACTTCATTGTGGCAGAGCCGGACCTCTTCAGTCTAGGGCTTGGAAACGATGCATACTACAAGATCAACAGTCCAAAAACGAGTGACGAAGACCTGGATGGGATTGTTGACAGCGTGGTTAGCGGCTTGTTTAGTGTGAGCGTGACGATGGGTAAGTAATATATTCCATCTTGGATCATCGAAGGAAGATCTGACTGGCTGGGCAGGTACTATTCCAATCATACGGTGCCCCAAGGGTGGTGCGGCGGAATTGATAGCAACAAAACTGGATCGGAAACTACGAGACCACATCCTCAACTCCAAAGACAACCTCTTTTCGGGCAATCACAACGCTTTGCCGGGAGTGCCATCCGCACGGCCGGTACTAATCATCATGGACCGAAATGTTGATCTAGTCCCCATGCTCTCCCACTCGTGGACATATCAATCACTGGTCCAGGATGTTCTTGAAATGCGTTTGAATCGAATCACTGTGGATGCAGGTGCAGGAGACGCGGGTTCGGCTAAAGGCTCCAAAAAGTCGTATGACTTGAACAGTACCGACTTCTTCTGGCAGCGCAACGCCGGAGCCCCATTCCCCCAAGTGGCTGAGGACATCGATGCTGAGCTCACGCGGTACAAGGATGATGCAAATGAGATAACAAAGAAGACAGGGGCCTCTTCGATTGAAGATCTCCAGAATGACACCAGTGCATCCGCGCAACACCTTAAGGCCGCCATCACACTTCTCCCTGAGTTGCGGGAACGCAAGGCAGTTCTTGATATGCACATGAACATTGCCACCGCACTGCTCAAGGGTATCAAGGATCGGCAGTTGGACAACTTCTTTGAGCTAGAAGAGACCATCACCAAACAATCAAAGTCACAGATCTTGGAACTCATCAACGATCCTTCTAAAGGAAGTGAACCATTGGACAAGCTGCGCTTGTTCGTGATCTGGTTCCTCAGCACTGAAACTGAGCTCAGCCGCTCGGAAATGACTCAGTTCGAAGAGGCCCTGACCAAAGCCGGCGTGCCCGATATTTCCTCTCTTGCCTATGTCCGCCAAGTGCGCGAGATCACTCGTATGACCATGATGACAACAGCCGCTCCAGAACAACAATCCTCCGATTTATTCCGTGGGTTCTCCTCACTTTCCAATCGCCTGACGGATCGCATTACATCGGGCGCTTTAGGTGCCAATTTCGACTCGCTTATTTCAGGGGTAAAGAATTTCCTCCCAGCGAACAAGGATCTTACTGTGACCAAGATCACCGAGTCGATCATGGACCCGGCTGCAGCTTCAAGCTCTGCTATTGCAAAGACCGAAAACTACCTTTACTTTGACCCGAGGAGCGCCAACGCACGTGGCGCCATGCCTCCGGCATCCGCATCGCGAAACCCGCAAATGCCTGGTGGGATTGGCAGCGCAGGCCCTGGCACCGGTGCCAGTTTCGGACAGCGTCGCCAAGCTTTCAGCGAGGCTATTGTCTTCACAGTTGGCGGTGGAAGCATGGACGAGTACGGCAACTTGCAGGAATGGGTTCGCCGAACAAATGGCCAAGCGGGCGCCGAGGGTGCGCCAGTTCAACGTGCGGCACCTGGACATCGCCGAAGAGTTGTCTATGGAAGTACAGACCTGATGAACGCCACTGAATTCCTGTCAGATTCATTGGCACCTCTCGGTCGGGATAGCTAAATGTAATTGTGGCTAGGGTCGACATCAACATAGAGCCAACCTGAGGGTTGTAAAACATAGTATAATTGAAGCGCTCTGATGTGTCTATGTCTAATGGCTGTTCTTTCTTAGCATTGACTGATTTAGTGTTTTTTGCTCTTTTTCCCTGGCATTCAACATATAAACCCCACCAATGATTATACATATGATTATACATATGTACCTATTCCGGATACTCCACCTAATGTTCATGCTAATCCCAAGGTCTCCCCGCGGTCTCGATCAAACCATATAACTATTTTTGGGTAAAACGAAATAAACAGAACTCTCTCGAGTCTAGTTAATTTCACGGCATCATTTTGGAAATCTACAGAAACTCCTGAATATATGGCACCTGTGGGGTTGAATGTGATCATCTATCGATTCTACGGGGTTATCGAAGTATAAACCATCATCCCGCCTTCTGCGGCAACAGTCTGGAACCTGATGCCCCAGCAAATTTGATCAATCAGAACTATTTCCAAAATATGTGCGACTTTGGAATTCAGCTTCTTTTCTCATTCAACTGGATTGCCTCACTTGGCGAATCCTCCATGGTCGCCCAAGTGATGTCAAGGCAATATCATCATCCTGGGATCTAACGCCACGACGAGGATATAAGAATCAGACTAACCTGGTGCTTTTTACTATCCAAAAATTCGAAACAAAGAACAACACGGAAAAGAATAACTACTCAACAACTCTGTTGACCACATCGTCAAGATGACCAATTACGGAGACACCTGGAATACAACCTACGACACTTACGACACCGCAGGATCCGCCTACAATCCTGCGGGCACCTCAACCTACAATCCTTCGGGCACCTCAACCTATAATACCTTGGGCTCAACCTATAGCCCCTCGGGCTACGGCACCTACGGCACCAGGGATTACGGCACAGTGGGCTACGGTTCCAATGCCACTGCTACGACTTATGATACCGATACCGGCCGCGGCACCACCTCCTACGACCCCGCCACCGGTGCCTACGACCAGCATCTTGATTACAACACTCCTACCGGCCGCCGACACCACCGCGAGCGCGTGAACTCGGCTGGCACCTATCGTCACCGCGATGTTGATAGATATGATGACGGATCTACCCGTGTCCACAAGGAATATGACAATCCAAACACGGGTACCAGCTACCACCGTGACTTTGAGCGTTAAAGGCGCTCATTTAGAAGGATTCGCGTTGGGTTTCGACCCAAGCTTGTATATAAATCGACATGAGACCACGAACCTGTTATGAATCACTCAAACAGATGAAAAGCGAGAAAAAAAGGTTGAAAACCAAAAAAAAACCAAAAAAATCTGATTTGTGTCCGATTTAGCGACTACATGTATATAGCGCTCGTTTCTATCATTTCTCGTTTCTTGTCACTCGTTTCTGTTTCCGTCTGTCTTTTCTGCTTGGGTCGAATTATGTATGTAGTCTGGTTTCATTGGGGGCGAAGGTATGGCTTCAATCAAATCAGACAAGAATGCAAATAAAACAAAATGGGTAAATCCTAAATACTTTCTTATGTTGTGTATTATGTAGTATGTTGTATGATACGCTATCGATGTAGTTATATACTGCTAATGAATAATGATAACTGAATAAATTTACCTAGGCTTTACTATAGGTATATTTAAAGACGATATATGATACGATGAGTATATATACACATATTCAAATTAAATGAAATCAATATAAATAGAACCATGTCCATTCAAGTCCCTACAGATGTAGAAGTATGGGTATCAAATCTCACCTCTTGGCAAAGATGCCTCAGGCCCCAAAAGCCAATGCAAGGCTGACTCCACATCGTAGCACTTCCCTCCGATCAACTCTCAACTTTATTCTGTACAGCCAACGGATGTTGTGCTGAACTTCTACTCCAGCTTCTCATGCCCCCGTGATGATGTCGCGGAGGACGCTGGGTGGAGGTCGTGTTCTGGGCAACCCAAGCGCTCTCACAACTCCGTCCCCGCAGCCGAAGCGGGTGCTCTCGCCGACCGCCAGCAGCGTTTCCCTGAATTCACAGGCCGCATCACAGGTCTCAACAGAAACTCAGGATCTCACTTCGCGCATTTCAATAGAGAATGGCGAATCTTCGATATCTGCCGCCCCGGCTGCTCCGGGGGCTGAGCTCTCCTGTCCGATCTGCAGCGAACAGATGGTATGCTTGTTCCTATGCTCTGTTTACTTTCTTGAAGATAAAGTGCTAACTTGTATTTAGATGACTTTGCTGCAGCTAAATAGGTACCGTTCTATCCTTCCCCCTCACGCGCGCCCTAACGTATGATTAACGATTTGACCGCAGGCATCTCGACGACATCCATCAGAACCTAGAAGATATCCACCAAGATGAAGTCAAAGACTGGTTCAAGGTCCAAATGGAAAAGGCAAGGAAATTCCAGCCTCTAGCGGTGCTGAACCAGAAGTTGAAAGGCCTGGATGTGTTCGAATCAAACGAGAATCAGAGCGCGCCTCTCCCCAGTCGCCCACTAGCATCCCATGCAGGCGTTCCTGAACCCCCGAGAGTACTAGACCCCGAGGATATCATCGCAAAAGAACACTGGCAAACAAGTTCTATGTACGACGAGTGTCTAGAACCATCATGTGGGAAACGATTGAATGCCACCAACGGCTGCGTGAACTGTCGAAGTTGCGGGAAACTGTTTTGTGAAGAACACACGATGTACCAAATGAAGCTCTCCCGGTCGGCACATCATGAACCGGTGCGAGGAATATGGGCTCGAGTATGCGAAACCTGCTACAAGTCACGAGAGGGGTACAATGACCATAATGGTAAGTACATTGGTGTTCGGTTCTGGGCCAAGCTAATCAGGCAACAGGAACCGTTAGGAACCAGATGGATGCATTCAAGTCAATAAGAAAACAGACTGTCGATAAGGAATTTTTGGAGATTTCCCGACTCGAGAAACGACTCACCCGTCTCACTCAGCTGTTGGCTAGTCTACCACCAGATCAAATACACCCCAGTGCAACCAAAATTTTCTCTCTTGCGTGGCAAAATGATCAACGGAAGGAAATAGAGCAAACGATTGTCAGCTGGCAAGATGATGCCAACGTTTCACGATGTCCATTTTGCCAACAAGACTTTTCGGGCTACACATTTCGCAGGCACCACTGCAGGACTTGTGGACGAGTCGTCTGCGGCGATCCTAGCACCGAGTGCTCTAGTGAGGTTGGGCTGAGCATTGCTCCTGGTGAGTTTTGAGATGACCTTGCCTCGTGACTTTAGTCTAACTTCTCACAGGCTCGACGGCGACAACGACATCTGAGAAAACCAATACCGATAACCTTGTCAATATTGATGTGCGGTTGTGCAAGGAATGCAAAGCGACGCTGTTTGATCGACGCGACTTTAAAGCAGACATGATGCGAAAGCCACCCGAAATCAGGGCATATGAAAACTTGACCCAGTTTGAGAGGGGCATCCGCCTTCATCTACCTAGATTCCAAAAGCTGTTGGCAGCTTTACAGTATGTTTTTCGTTTCCTGTGTTCCGCTCCGTGACTAACAGTATTGTACCAGGGATCCGAGGCGACCTCCATCATCGGCTCAAATTGCAGATGCATCCAAGGTGCGCAAGCGACTGATCGACTCTTTTGCGCAATATGATGTTGCGGCTCGACGTATCCGCGACATGCCAACCCAGTCCCCCACACAACAAAAGCTGCAGAAGGCTATATATCAGCAAGCCAGCAACTTCCTTCACCTCCATATGTTACCTTTGAAATCCCTCCCCAAAATCCTGAAGCATGCAAACCCCGCACCCGAAAGAACACCCAGCCGGACAAGCTCCCCGAGTACTCCGGTCAGTGGCTCTACGGCGGGTCTCCGGCCACCGGAGTCTGCTCTGTCATCCATCAAGTACAACGGTGTTGCCGCTAGCGCTAGCAATACCAGCCTATCCAGCGATACCAGCAGTGCTGTCTCAGCCCTGGAAGCAGAGGAAAAGTCTCTCCGAGACCGGCTGATCGTGCTAGAAGAGCAGAAGTTCTTTGTGTCCGAGATGATCGCGGATGCCAACCGGCGGCGCAAATTCGATGAAGTGAGCAGCCTAGCAATGAACGTCGAGGACCTGAGCCGTGAGATCGATCGTGTCAGTGGGATGCTCGCAAGTCTCGATTTCGAAGGTGTTTACACGGGGAATTTGCAGCCAACTTCTTGACTTAAATTTTTTTTTTATTGGGATTGGGATTTTCGTTCACACGCTACCTGCACATCTTCCCCGCGTCTTTTGGTCTTCCGGTCGTCTACTCTCTTGCGCCTTTTTTTAAATCTTGGTGTTCTGGCGTTCGAGCACTTTGCTTTACAGTGATATGTGCATAGCATCGGGCGTTGGTTCTTTCTAGGATATATACAATCAATGGCTTTTCTATACGTATATTAGCTATTCTTTCGTATTCTAGGTGGTTTAGAAATTGTCTGTATATCCACTAGTAATTATTCGGTCTTCGGGAGGTTTTTCGGGGTTAATCCTCGACGTGAAGGTCATCTATACCTAGGTAGACCCTTGATGACACGGATCTGAGCTAACTCCCGAGGTCCGAGATTATCGACATTATAAAGTAACATCGAAGCCAATAGTCTAATGAATTACGCACACACAAAAACACATGCATATCTTCGACATACAATTATAATATGGTCTCCCATAAGCAAATCCAAAAAAAAAAAAGAAACAGAGCAAAAAAAGAAATCCCAAGGTTTTGTTTTAGGAATAGCCGAACGCGGGGGTCGAACCCGCAGCCTTAAGATTAAGAGTCTTACGCTCTACCGATTGAGCTAGCCCGGCGGGGCTGTTGAAGAGAGTAGCGATAAAGTACATGATGAAGCAAAACAGAGGGTTGAAGGTATATACAATAGACTTCCAAGTTTGCATGGTGGCGGTCTTGGCGCATACAGGTTGGAATATCTGCATAATTAGTTACCTCCCTACATATGTAGGTATATAGTGAAGATGTGAAAGTTATTGTTGTACAGAGTACATATATACGTGTAGTGTTGATATTTGCTATTTAACATGTAGGGAAAACCCTTAAATTCAGCAAAGTCCCCGTATATATATACTTCCTACCTGCATCTCAACTAGTATATCATCTGTCTCCTTCCTCCTCATCTCTCTTTCCTTCCGTCAACTCCCATTGGAAACATCAAAAACTGCGGACAAATTTTGTGAACTAGCTTAATGAGATGAGCTCATTTATGATGATGCCCAAGTTTACGTAAGTGTTTATTGGATGTTCGAGTCGGGTCTATACCGAGGTGCCGATCATGAATGAGCTAATGATTCCTAGGCATATCTGCACACAGAAATCATAGATCTAAAGCCATTCGGGGACGAGGCCTACGCCTGCTGGGGAGCCTGAAAGGTTAGGTCTCACTACCCGCACGGTAGCACCAACTAGCAATCGAATTTGAGCGTAATGGTATCCCTGTTTACGCTGTTCAAGGAGGAATTCAAAGCCAAAGACAGAAGTCACCCTCTGCTCAAAATGAACACAGTTTAACTGTGGGCAGTGTGCAAGACAAATAGTAGTATTGCGAAATTATTAAAGTTTGGATACATTAAAGTCTATCTGACTACCCGGACAGCCATTTATGATGCCTGATCCTCCGAAACATAAAACGTTTTTTGGACATTCACCCCCTGAAAGAATGTGCCGCCGTTCGTCGGATTCAGATCTTCCTGGCTACTCGTCCGGCTAGTCGCTGACCCATTCGACGTCTGAATCGTCGTAATGACATGTTGATCTTCCCGACCTAGGTCTGGCCGCCAGTATTGCGGACCGGACGAGGCGGAGCGTGTTCCGTTGACGCTTGAGAGAGGCACGCTGCCACCGGTGCGCTTGCTCTTGCTCTTGCTTCCTCCCGCCGAGCTGGGGTCGCGGAACCAGCGGAATAAGGGTCGAAGGGTTACGAGACTGCCTGCGGCGATTCCGAGGCTGGCTTCGACATTGGACCAGATTGAGATGTTGGCGGTTGCGTCTGTTGGGATTGACTGATGTTAGTTGCTGCTTTTCACTCTCTGTTGATTTTATCGAGTGCATGTAAATCAGAGGGATAGAAACTCACACAGGAAGTCGTCGTCCTTGTAGTCGTGCAAGAAGGGGATGCGAACAATGACTGCTGCGCTCGCACTAAGTCCCAATTGGTCAGTACTGAGTCTTATTCCAGGGTATCAAAGGGCAGACATACATGCATCCCATTCCCAGAATGCCCGCCAAGGCACCCTTGGTCCTCACGTTCATATGCAAATTCCACACTAGGGCAATAGGCAAAAGACCCAGGGTGAGATCACACAATGTAGCTGTGACACTATAGACATAGGCTATGGCAATGATATGATCAAGGTTCATGCAGGTGCCAGAAACATCAGCACGAGAGCCCTTCAAAAGGCGAACTCGTTGCCAGAAGAACTCAACCGGTTGACATTGCAGTGTCAACATGAACCAAAAGACAATACCAACAACACAAGTGACGCCAATGACAGCCCATAACACGAGTTTATGTGGCTTGGAAACCGTCAGGCGGAGGAGGGCCAATGCGATAGAGATCTTGGCCAACGCACAGGTCCAGACATAGCTAGTTTGACCAAGCCACCACCACTTTGGGGAATTCTTAGCATGTGATTCTCATCTCGTAAGTGAAGATTGGAGTCGGAAGGTCAACATACAAACATTGCAGTTTCCATCGTACCCCTCTGCAAGAGATGTTTGGATCTTTGTCCAATTCCATACAATGCGCCAGTGATACCGCATATAGCGAATAAGATGTTCAACAACTGCCAACCCATCAGTCCCGACCTCAGTCGCGCATGGAAATCCCATCATACATACCATAGCGCATACCATAAAGGTATCATCCCAGCCAAAGGCCTTGACGAGTCGAATCCGCACGAAGCATCGTAGACATACGGCAATAAATGAAATTCCAAGGAAGATAGTAGTAATGATGAAGATCGACTGGCTGCGACCTTCGAGGGGCAACATATTTACCCGGAGAATGAATATATGGTTACCAATTCATGACCCACGTATGGTTTCCCTACAATGCAAGGATGTCCGAAGGAGCAAAACAAGARTAAGATATATTAAAGAGAGAAAATTGTTACAATAAGAGAAAACCCACCGCGTAGATCAAGCCTTACGACCACGGGCATCAGTGGCAAGAACGGGCCAGGAGAGAGGGGGCCAATGCGGGTTCTCGTGTCTGCTGTTTTCCGTAAAAAGATGGCGGGAGAAGGCGAATAGAGAAAATACAAAATAGGCAAAATAAGGAAAATAGGGAAAAAAAAAAAAAAAAAAAAAAAAAAAAACATTACGTGATAAGAGGTTACCCTTCTGGACTCCTCCGGTTACCTCAGGGAAAAGACGGCAATGCCCCTCTTTCCCCTCTGTCGTGTTCCATTCAAAGGTCCTTTCTCCTCTCGATTTTCTCTTCTTTCTCGTCGTTTCTTCTACGGCTATATCAGTGATTCCAAAATGGCCCCCCAGTTAGAGCCCTTTTTCAAGCAGTGAGTATGCTATCTACTATCTTAAGATACTTCAGCTAACAGTCAAAGGGTCGACAACTCGTCCAACGATTTTATCGATCGTATGTAATACTCGTTTCTGGTTTCTGGTTTCTGGTTTCTGGTTTCTGGAAAGATCGCTGATACTGGTCCAGGTCTACGGAAGGCGGTTGCGATTCCGTCTATTTCGGCACAAGATGAGAACCGACCAGATGTGTTCCGCGTGAGTTTTTCCAGCAGATGCACAAATCCAGGGTCTAATCTTTCTAGATGGGACAATTCCTTGCCGACGAGCTCACAGCCCTTGGAGCCGAGGTCGAGCAACGACCATTGGGCAAGCAACCTGGCAAAGAGCACCTCGAGCTGCCACCCGTAGTGGTCGCGAGATATGGTAACGATAAGAACAAGCGCACTATTCTGGTTTACGGACACTACGACGTGCAGCCTGCTCTGAAGGAAGATGGCTGGGCCACCGAGCCCTTTGAGTTGACCATTGACGAGAAGGATCGGATGTATGGCCGTGGCTCTACCGATGACAAGGGTCCCGTTCTGGGCTGGCTCAATGTCATCGATGCCCACCGCAAGGCTGGTATCGAGTTCCCCGTCAACCTGTTGTGCTGCTTCGAGGGAATGGAGGAGTATGGATCTGAGGGTCTGGATGACTTCATTCAGGCCGAGAGCAAGAAGTACTTCAAGGACACGGACGCCGTTTGTATCTCTGACAACTACTGGCTCGGCACTGAGAAGCCCTGTCTCACCTACGGTCTGCGCGGCTGCAACTACTATTCCATCAGCATTTCCGGCCCTGCTCAAGATCTGCACAGTGGTGTCTTTGGCGGCTCTGCCCACGAGCCCATGACCGATCTGGTCAACGTCCTGTCCAAGCTGGTTGACGCCCAGGGTAACATCCTGATTCCGGGTCTCATGGATCTGGTGGCTCCTCTGACTGAGGAGGAGAAGACCCTCTATGGAAACATCAGTTACAGTATGGACAACCTCCACGAGTCGTTGGGTGCCGAGACAGGTATCCACCCCACCAAGGAGCGTACTCTGATGGCCAGATGGCGTTACCCCTCTCTGTCCATCCACGGTGTCGAGGGTGCTTACTCCGCCCCCGGTGCTAAGACGGTCATCCCTGCTAAGGTTATTGGTAAATTCTCTATCCGTACCGTGCCCAACATGGAGAGTGAGGATGTGAACAAGCTGGTCTTCGACCATATCAAGGCCGAGTTTGCCAAGCTGAACAGCAAGAATACTTTGGATGTTTGGCTGCAGCACGACGGCAAGTGGTGGGTCGCCAGCCCCAAGCACTGGAATTTCTCGGCTGCCAGCAAGGCTGTTGAGCAGGTGTTCGGACTTGAGCCTGATATGACTCGCGAGGGTGGAAGGTAAGACTCTGTTTTTTTCCCCCACCAAACCAAAATATTTCCACAGCTAACCATTGATAGTATTCCCGTCACATTGACCTTCGAGCAAGCCACCGGCAAGAACGTCTTGCTCCTCCCCATGGGAAGCTCGACTGATGCTGCTCACTCCGTCAACGAGAAGCTTGACAAGAGAAACTACATTGAGGGAACCAAGCTTCTGGGAGCTTACCTGCACTACGTTGCGGAAGAGCCTTCTTCATAGATATAATTATGCCATGCAATTTTCATCTACAATTTCAGGAGTATTTACCAAATTACAAGCAATTTCATCAATGGAATAATATATCTATTACATATGTACACGCATAACGACATCTCCGTATTCGAAAAGGGTTGATTACTTATTGCGCTACTTAGGTAGGGGTAACATAAGAGGCAGACAACTCCAAATGACTAGTCAAAGAGCCATCAAGGAAGATCTAAGAAAATGAAAATGCAATCGCTATAGCGGCGCTCGAGAATTCCAATGCAGACACCAAGTAGGCAAACACGAGCAAACGATTAAATCAAGAGCAAGACGCCGTCAAGTGCAAAGCAATTAAGCAATTCGAGATTAGTTGCTATATATCCATTAGTATCCTATCCAGGAACCAATACAGAGTGACAACTTACTAGATCTCTAGAGGAGAAATCTGGTCCAGAGCGTAGAGCCAGTTTCCACCTTGTTCCTCTTTCTCGAGCCTACATGGGATTCGTCAGTGGATATGTCCTCGGGTTCAATGGAAGATGGAAGCGAAAGCTTGAGACATACCAGTCATAAGGCCACAAGATGAGATGGCCTTGAGTATTGTTAAGGAGATCCTCTGCACGACCCTTATCCAGATACTCATCTGCGCCATGAGGGTCACGCTTCGAGCCAATCGTTGTAGCTCTGCGTCTACGTCTCCGAGACTGGCTCGACGAGTTCAAATTCAGATTCACGGCTTCAGAGTAATCGACATGACCCGGGGTTGCCCGTGACTTCTCCATATCCTCACCAGTGGCGACGCCATTTTCGTCGCTGGTCCCGTTCGAAACATTGGCCAACAAGTTCGGATCCGACACCGTCTTGAGTGCGGCCTTCTCATCTATAGACGATAACGTCTCCTGCTTCGCTAGCTGCTCAGGCTGAGGACGACCAGTTTCGTTGCCACTCCCGACCTTCTCGTCAATGGTTTGGGGGCTCTTCGGGTCTGCCTGTGGTCCTTCGGCCCTTGGCGCAATGAAAGACATCTGAGAAGCGATCGACATAGGAGAGCCGACCGTAGCACCGGCTGGAGGTGGGCCATTTTGTTTTGGTGGAGGTTGGGCTGGCTTGTTGCCTTGCTGGCTCTGCATCTCTGCAAAGCGCTCGCCATATGTGGCATACTCTTTGTATTCCTTCCAGTTCTTCACCTCGCTGTCGGGCATACAGCGGAATACAGACCGGTAAATCTTAGTGTTCTTCTCGGCGACGGCTTGCCAAGTGTCCAGATAGAAGCCATCGATGATCGGGTCCCTCATGCAGTCGTTGTCGATGAAGATACGCTTGACTTCCGGAACAGACGGGTGGTGTTGCTTAGGAGTTTCATTCTCTTCTCTTGGCGTGTTCAAACCGGTACCGCCAGTCTCGGACTCGCGGCTCGACAATCCAGTAATTCCATGGCCTTGCGACGGCACATTGCCATTGGTCTCACTCGATGACCCAGGTCTGCGGTCCTTGCGGGTCGAGGGTGTTCCAGGGGGATTTTGCTGCGATGATCTCGGTCGCTCAATAGTACCCTTCCCTTCAGGAGCAATAGGTGAAAGCAGGGCTTCTCTTCCATTGGTCTTCATCTCCGAATCACGGCCGACTGTTAATCCGGCCTGAGCAGCGGCTGTCAGCTGATCGGGGCCATCGCCTTCCACGTCTTTCCTGTGGTCAGGATTTTCAGTGACGCGAGGATCGGCAGTGAGCTTGCGGTTCGACTTGAGGTTAGGGTTACCACCCTGCTCCCAATCGACATCATGGTTGAAGCTATACATGTCTTCAGAGCGAGAAAGGAACTCATCTTGGACACGATGCCGACGTTCGACCATCTCCCTCTCATCTTGTCGTTCGATGGCCGAGGACGCCGAATTTCTTCGCTCTCGGTTGTCAACTGGGTGCTCACTCCCCTCGGCGACCTGGATCTTGCGTAGCTCTTCTTCGGTAGCAAAGTCATGTTCCATGAGTTCGTCGACGTCAATTCCAAGATGTTCTCTCATCAGACGCATACGCAAAGTATGTGGGAATCGACCAACAAGGTATGGCTTACCATTCATGCTCGACATCATCATATCGGTGTCTCGCACGACAGATGCAACCTCTGAATCACGCGAACCCAACATGGATCGTTCGTTGATGTTTGCTGATCCAATGATAGCAGCACGGTCGTCAACGATCATGCATTTGGCGTGAATGTATAGTTGCTCAGTCACCAGTGCATTGTGTGGTCCAATCTTGCCCCATGTTCGCAGACTGTAGAACTGGATATAATCCTCTGGCTCGATTCCCAGAGCACGAAGACGGCCGAAAATAGATGTCTCTCCGCGGCATATACTGCGGTATTGACACTGCATGATAAGACGAACACTTGTCCCACCTTCGCTGTCCACGGTGTTCTGGAAGCCTGGCATCAATGGGATGACAATGACGGCGCGCCATGCTTCCTCATTTTTGGCAGCTCGGACAATACGTTCCACTAGTGCATCTCCAATGAGGTTCTCGATCTTTCGGCCCTCGATCTCGCAGGTGCTGATGAAGAACTGATTCTCGACGTAGACGAAATGCTCGGATTCCTCAATCAACTTCACATAGGCATTCATGATGCTGTGTTCGACGACATCGGGTGTTCCTGTCGACCACATGCTGCTAGAACGAAGGATTTGTACCTCGCAAGTTCCATCAAGACCCAGAGCCTCTAAATCAGCGGGATTGAAATCGGGCGGCGGCAAGAGGAAAGGTGTCGGCCGCGTGGGCTTTCGCTGGCGAAGAATGTAATTCCAGCGTTGCACGAAATGACGAGTAAGATCCCGAGCAGGTTGGCCCACGACATGCATAGAAATGTCATGCCACGGCATCCGGGGCACAACATTGCGATCATACATCTCCTCATACGGCTTATCCAGGTCATAGAAGTCTTGGATTCTAGGATTGGAGTAGTCCTTGCCCGGCCAGAGTTGACAATGATCTGCATCTTTGGGGCCATCAGTAGTTTCAAACCCGGTAGGTTTGTCATCGGTCAATTGATGTTGGGGAGTATCCCAACGCCCAAAGCACAAATCGATACCTCCAACGAATGCGATAGTGTGGTCGATGAGACAAAGCTTCTCGTGGTGGGCCCAGAAGAAAGTATTTTGGCGGAATTGGTTTGGTGATCGTTGAACGAAGATGTTGGGATGAAGATCAAGGAGAGAGAATTTGGAATATTCCGAATCAATGGGAATAGCGGAGTTGATGTTGCGATACATTATCACGAAGACTTTGACGCCTTCCCGGGCTTTCTGTTGCAGGAGACGGTCTAATCGCCATTTCTGGCTGATGGCAGCAGGCCGACGCATGTAAAGCTCTGGACTCAGCCACCAGTCGTGGATATAAATGACATCCTTTGCCTGGTTAATTGCTCGTGAGACAACCCACATGTGATCTCGCGCATCAACCAGCCACTGCGCAAAGCAGTTTTGTCGCACAGGTGCGAAACTGTCGAACCGGTTGGGGCGCAACCACGGAGTGTTAGCAACCATGAAGCGGATCGAGTCTTCAAACTGTTGCAGTTGACGCTCATTCCGGGCCAACAGTTTGAGCTTGCGTTCTGAGTTCTCGAGCCGGAGAGTGTGGTGCTGAGGGTGTCTCGCAGACTGCTTTGCAGACTTGGCAAGATCCTTTGGATTTTGCTTGCGAAGACTAAGCTTCGGTGTCTGAATCTTGAAATGGGAATCCACCAAGAAGACATCATAAATATTCATCTCCTCGGGCGAGTCGACGCAGACTACATAGCTGTGCCTGACTAAAAACCACTTGGGTGAGTGCCGATTTTTGACCAGAGACGGTGTGAGCGCCTTTCGGAAATCAAGGCCCTTGGAGGACTGGATTATCAGGAATCCTTCTTTGCCATGATAGCTGCCTTCGGCCGCTAGACGGACACCGAGAGCGGACAGTTCCAAGAATTTACATAGGCGATTGCTGTCAGCCCTAAAGATCAAGAACCTAATCATCTTCTGTAGATAGAGCTCAAGCTTCTTTCGCTGCTTCCCAGGGTACGTTTCTTTCCTGGCTCCCGAGACACCTTCATGGGTGGATGAAGGTCCTGCGGCTGAGTCTCCTTCTTGATTGGTGATGCTCGACTTTCTGCGAGCAAGCGGACCAGATGCCCGAAGCTGGTTTGATTGTTGGTTCTGCTTTTTCTTGGTCGGGGGCCTCTCTGTTCCACTCATTCCCTCCGCGCCAGTCTCATAGCCACCCTCTTCATCTTCGTCCTCGAATTCACTTTCAAGGCCTCGTACACCTCGCATGTAGGGGAAGGCACTTCTGGGGAATCGAGGGAGACTCGGGCTGTTCTCACTCGTTCGCAGCTGAATGTACTTCTGAGTACCCAGATGAAGCTTATACTTCAGATGCAGATTGGCAAAGTCCCTTAGCGTGCGGAAGATGATCCACTTCATGCGAGTCATGCCACTTCCGTACTCCATTTCGATTCGGAAGACCAGATGACGATCACCGGAGTGGGAATCAATCCGGCTGTCCGTAACACGGACCTTCAACTGCTCCAAAAGAATCGGGATTCTCTTGCTGCCGTGCTCATCTCGTTGGAACGCGCTGGCTAGTATAAGCGCAGCAGGTACTGCCGAAGCGAGTTCAGCAAGCAACTCTGCGGACTTTTTATTGTCCACTGCGTTATCTGGTTTTCGTCGCTGTCCAATGAGTTTCAGACCAGCTTTAATTTGCTTCCATCGCTGAGCACTGGCACTGGTGCCTCGCTCGGTTCTATGGCGTCTCCAGCTCGCCGTTAGGCTTTCATCGTTTCCAGATGGTCCGGCAAACCCGGTCAATCGCCTCAAGTTGCTCGGACGCTGTTCGTCCGGATTGGCATCTGGGCGGTCAGTATAGCTGGAAACCCGAGTATTTGCCCATGGGCGGCTCCTCATCCGCCGGCTGAGCCTCTCACGGCCTTCATCTTCTGAGACACCTTCGCGCTGTTGAGGTGTGAAGTCTGTAGTGCTTGCTCTTCGGGGGAACAGATTAGTACGATAGTTCTCAAAAGGTGCGAAGGAGGATGAGAAGTGGAATGATGGTCTACGTGTCGTTTTAGGCGTTGTAGGGGCGGTGTTGGAGCCAGCTTCCTCCTCCCATTGCTTCCGCCGCCGTTGCGTTTTTCTTTTTGCACGAGTATCACGTTGCTCGCCACCGCTCTCTTCCGCATCGGCATCGATCTCGCTGCCCTCTTCTTCCAGGGGCTCTGGGAAGCGGAATTCCCCCCTTTCCGACCCCGGAGTAGCTATATCGCCTGGAGCTGGGCGAAAGTCCGTACTTGCACCGCTGGGAGATCTTGAGTGTGATGCAAAATTTGGTGCAGTAGCGAGTAACTTCAGTTTGCCGAACAACGACTGCTTTCCTTTACCCTGTTCATCATCGTCACCGTGTTCGGAGGGGGCTCGAGATTGCGACCGGGAGTGGGATGCGTCGGGAGCCTCGGTGTCTGTATCTCTGAATTGTACACTTTGGGCACGGGATGGAGGGGACATTCCGGGGTTGGACGACTGGCGTTGATGGCGACTCCATGGTTGGGGATCCTCGGGTGACCGGTTTGGTGGTCGAGTGCTCAGGGATGACCTGCCCCTTGGTGAGCTCTGCTTCAAAGATGATGAACGCGCATTTTCCTTGTCGCCTAGTATTCCACCTGTTTCATGATCGTCCGTAGGCTGGTTCTGCTTGATCGAAGCCGCTTTGTTGGATTCGGTGGAAGAAGGCAACGGGGATGCCAATTTTGATTTGTTTGGTGCCAAAAGGGACTCTTGCTTCTTTGTGTCGACCTTCAGTGAGCCAGTTTCCACATCCTGGTGAATTGAAGAGGCCGACATGTTTGGATTCTGGGGCTAATGCAAGGTGGTTATCAGTTGCAGTTTCACAGGATCAACCACTTTTACTTTGTACATACTCAATACACTGTTGAAGATGACAATGTAGTGATCATTGTCCTGGGATTTTTTTTTTTTTAAAAAAAAAAAAAAAGGAACAAGTTAACTCCCCAAGGTTTTAAGAACGTGTTGTTGACATTAAAAGGAGCAATAGATAAATTAGTTTTACAGTGGAGCTGCTCTCTGGAGAAAGAGGGCGGTCTGGGAAAAAGGGGGTTGACGTTGCACGTTATAATATTAGTGGATTATCTACTATGTTGTATCTTGTACATATCTAGGATTATAGTATTATAGTAGAGTATGAAGTATGAAGTATGGAGTATGAAATATAGAAGGAGATACTAATTGAATTGATTAGATCCAAAGGTGTTTCTTCTTTGATGTCTATAAAAGGACCTTGGAGTAACACATTGGAATTCAACTATATATATATTTTTTAAAAAAAATGAAAGGATTATCTTGCAACTGTGAAGAGTATATATGTTATAGAGAATATATAGGGAATATATAACCGAATAATATAAAAGGCCTCGGCTTTTGCGTAGTATACCCGAGTTGCCCTTTGAAAAAGATAGCCATTTAACTATCTCCCCACTATCCAAAAACCATTTCCCTTCAACAAAACTCCACATTATACTGGGTATTCTTATTGCTCAACCATGACTGATCCATTAAAGTCCTTAAATTCAGGCAAGCCCGCACCGGCCATCTCCCAGAAAGTCTACGCAATTGCCGGCATCTCAGTAACAGTATTTGGACTGGAAGAGCTCCGCAAAGAGGCCTCGGAGGTCGCATGTCTCTGGCTTCTTCACCCCAGATTAGCCACCCAGGAGCGTATGACTGGCATTGCCAACTCCACCATCACCGACTGGAACACTAAAAACCAGGACAAATCTTCGGCTAAGGGCCTGATTGCTGTCTCGTTCGACCAGCGAAATCATGGTACCCGGATAGTCGACCCTCTTGCCAACGAGTCTTGGAAAAAGGGGAACCCTCGCCATGCCCAGGATATGTTCTCCATCTTCCGTGAGTGGAAAAAGAATTCATAAAAAGGATATATATCATTCTAACAATACCTAGAGGGCACTGCAAGAGATACATCGGTCCTCATGGACTACCTTCCCTCTTACACATTCCCCAATGGTGAGCACAAGATCACCGAGAACCTAGTTCTTGGAGTCTCGCTGGGCGGACACGCAGCATGGAGCTGTCTACTGCACGATCCTCGAGTCATCGCCGGCGTCGTCATCATCGGCTGTGCGGACTATGTCAATTTGATGGCAGATCGCGCGCGGCTGTCGAAGCTGCCATCATGGACTAAGAGTGACCCGCCTGGCGCCAAGGTCCTTGGCTCAGAAGCCTTGCCGTCTTCTTTCCTAGAGACTGTCAATCGATATGATCCTGCCGGTATGATGCTGAAGCACGTGGATTGCGGGCTGTCGACTGGTCCTTTGCGCGAAGGCCCATTGCCTCAGCCTTCAGAAAGCGAGCAGCAGGTGCTCCGGCCGCTTCTGACTCGTGCCTTGGCTGGCAAGCGCATTTTGAATCTCTCTGGTGGCAAGGATAAGCTTGTTCCCTATCATCGCGGGGAGGTGTTCCTCAACTGGTTTAAAGAGAGTATCTCGTCCGATGGCTGGTTCGGTGATGGTGCGGTATCCTTGGAAGATATCATTGACGAGACCGCGGCGCATGAAGTCACTGCCAAGATGGCTGACGAGGCTGTTCGGTTTATCAGTGAGACCTTGGCCGCGGGTCCCGATAAGGCGGGTCGACGGGGTTCGGTGCGAGAGTCGAAGATCTGAGCACTAGGCCGTGGCCGTAAATATTTCGATGCCTACAACATAGAAATTAGATGTGATATGACAAGACCTTATCACTCCCGTAGTTCTGCAATCGTAATGGGACATAGTGATGTCCAAATCTACGAAAATGACCGTAGCTCTAAAAGCGAGCCTGCGCAGTAACCTTGGAAGCCTTTCATGCCCCAGCAAGGCCCTCTGTCATCCTACATGAGCACGGCTCAATGATTCAGAACCAACACCCTGCCCTCCAGGAGCCATGGCGATGGGCACGCATGAACCACAGGTATTTGAAAAAAATCCTCCTTATGGTATTTGTTTAACACACTGATGAAATCGTAAGGGCATTCGGAGGCCATATGCTATGCTGATTGCATACAAAAAAACCCTTTTTATTTTCGACCGCCCGAACCGACTTGGTTTCGGTTCGGGCAGATCTCATTTTGAGTTCCGATCGTCCTCCATGCTGGCGAACGAACACAGCTAGGGCTTCAAATTGCCCCTATTCACCCGCCTACTCCTGAAATTTCTCGACGAATCAACGCTTATGCGACGAGCTCAACAACACCACCGGCGGCCTTGATCTTCTCCTCGGCGTCACGGCTGACGTAGCGGGCACGGACGACGACGGGGATCTGGGGGAGACGGCCCTTTCCAAGAACCTTGGAGTAGCCGAGGGGCAGGAGGTCGATGACGGGGGCGACATCGGTCTTCTGGCCGCTCAGGTAGGCATCACGCTGTTCAGCGGGGACGAGGGACCAGAGCTGTAAAAAGAAAAAGTCGCAGTTAGCGAAAATGTCCTTCTCAATGCAAATCCCGTAATTCCTTGTATTCTTGTCGAGTGGCCTCCCTCCCTCCTCTTTTGCATTCCGTCGCCATTTGTACACCTCCTCTTCCAGACCAATCCACAATTTCTTCTCCTTCATATCGAATCGACTCGCGAGATGTAGATGTAACGTACCTTGTCGACGTTGACAGTGGGCTTCCAGAACTGCTGGTTGGTCTTGTGGAAGTACCGCATACCAACCTTACCGAAGTAACCGGGGTGGTACTTGTCGATGTTGGTACGGTGGTGGTGTTGACCACCGGCCATACCGCGACCACCGGGGGACTTGCGGTGCTTGCCGATACGACCGTAACCGGCAGACACATGGCCGCGGCTGCGAGAAAATGACAGGTTAGTGATATGTTGGTGCGATATTGCGACTGCGGTATGACGAATTTGGCTCTTCTGGTCGCGATTGACGAGAAAAGGATTTGATTCAGACGGCACAGGAAAGGGTGACGACTCACTGCTTCCGGGTGTTCGAGAAACGGGTAGGCATCTTGTCGGCGGGGTTGTTTCGACAAGACCGTTGATGTTTGGCGTTGAAGGGATCGTTCCGTCTACAGGATGTTGAAATCCAGGCTTAGAGTGTGCGCTAACAAATTCGCTTGTCCCGTGATTGTGGAACCCTAACCCTGGCTTTGTCAGAACTTATGTCATATATGGTATACTTAGGTACACCGCCCTACCTCATTCTGCCGGTCTTTTACAAAGGCTTCCAGGTACATGTACGAATGCCTAAGCGTCCGATGAGCGCGGATTTTATTAGAAATATGATGCTGTATCATTTGTAGTGTTTTGTTACAGATTATATCCTGCTATTGCCTTTTTTTCGGCGAAGAATTTCGAAAGTCTTTGCACAGTAATCTGAGCCGCCCGCGTGGGAGGTGCTGGGACCAAGCTCCCTCTGATCCAACCAGGTAATTTTTGCTGGATACGCGGCGACTCATACCGGCGGTCAATCATGATGATGGCGGCATAGTCATTCATATGCCTGATGGCTCGACCGATGCACTGGTTTACTGCTCGCATACACGAATTCTCGTAAAAGTCCCTGCCCGCTGCCTTACCTGCTGCTTTCCTTTCCGTCTCGGACCCAGAAGCCTGTTTGTAGGTCTTCTCCTCAAGGTACTGGATTTTAGCCTGCCAGACAGCGCTGCGGATATTGGGAAATGGGAGGCCGATGATAAAGACACCGCGCCCTAGCTTGTCGGAGAAATTAATGCCTTCTGATAATTTGCCGCCCACAATTGATAGAAGCAAGGCTCCTGATCCCGATTCAACGGCCTCGGTATACTCCTGCAACAAATCGTCTGTAGTGGTCACTGCTTCGCGAGATTCGTAGAGAATCTTCTTGTTCCGTTCCAGTAGATTGAGAGTGCTTTGGCCGTTTCCGTTGGGAATGGGCTTCTTCCAGACACTCAGAACATGACTTAGATAGTCATAACTGGGGAAGAACGCGACGACGCCGTCTGGGGTGACTTGACAGAGGGTTGCTATCGTACGCCCAAGGTCGGTGACCTAGAGAATATGTCAATAACAACCCTTCTGGAAGTGTGGAACTTAGTACATACCATTTTCTCTGAGTTTCGTGCCTCATATGTAAAATCGAATTCGTTTCCCATCAGCCCTTGAGTCAATGACTGCGCAACCAAATTGGATTTTGGAATGACGTGGCCATAGCTGAATGTCCCTAGTCGTTCTGGGGGCAGATATGAAAACAAATGATTCACGTAATCTGACATCTGTTGAGAGCATTAGAGAGCTACAAGGTCAGAAGATACGAGCTGTACCTACAGGAGACATAGTACCGCCAGCTAGAATGACAGCCCTAGCATCTTCGGCAATTTCCCGAAAGTGGTTCGTAGGGTCCAGAAGCATGTATTTCAACAAGACATCGTCTTGGCTTTTCTGAAAGAAGAGCCGCCCCTCTTCCGACGGGTTCATAAGAGGAAGAAGAAAGCTTTGAATATGAAACAAAACCGGCATTGTTGTCTTATCCTTGGATCGACCAGGTTGTGGTTGTTGCGAGGATTCAAGGTAGCCATCAACTTTCCGGGCGAGCTTGCTCTCTTGCAGATACCTAGAGAGCTTATAAGGGTTGATCTGGTCAACTCCCTTTCCAGCCATGAGAGCCGACGTTTGCACCGAGCCTTCTAATGGTCCTTTTTGCTGAGAGATTGACTTCATATGCTCCGCAATGGAGCTTACCAACCGGATGACTTGCGCAACATAGTTTCGATTCTTCCCTTTTAGTCTGCTCTTGAACTTGCGGGCATATGTTGTCAGCTGGCCGATGGCAGTCTGCAGTTGACTGAGTGAGACAGTCACCGAATGAATGCCAGCTATTGCATCCATGAGGTTGTGAGCTTCATCGATGATGACAATGTGACCTTTGACGGAGAGATTGAGGGCCTCACGAGCTGATCTTTGCAGCAACAAGGGATATGGAAGTGTGACAATCTGGTCTTGGGTTAGAGCCAACGTTATACATGTTCTTGGGTGAAACTGACCTCACTGTGTTTGATAACTGGACGAGATGCATAGTAAGGACATATTCCGAGCTTTTTCCCAACCTCGGCAATGTCTTCGATGTCCTTGACTGTCGCCAAAGCATGGTCTCTAAACTCTAGAGCTAGGGCCTCGTCATCTTTGGTGGGAATAAATGAGCACTTCTTGTCGGCTGCTACACTCGCTTGCTGTAAATCCAAACATTTTTCGTTAATCGCGGTGTTGTTCTCCAAGGCTCGAACTTTAGGATTGATGCACAGGTTCTTTCTGGACCCTAACGACAGGTGTTTCACACGCTCTTCGAGTTTGGAGAGGTCATCTTTGCTCTCTGGATCGAGGTCGCTAGGTATGCTGGATGGGAAGTTGACTCGTCGCAATTCACCAGCAAACTGACTTAGCTGAGAATGCGTTCTTGAGCAGAAAAAGATTTTGATCTCATCATCTCCGTCATCCTCTTTATCTTTCTTTGTCGAGAATTTCCCTTGAAACCGTTCTAGCAAGGCTAAAGTGCTTGCGGATAGGCCGTCGGAATTCCCAGAGTCATTCTGCTTTTTTTGATGTTCTGTGTCGCTATCATAGTCATCGAGGACAAACTGATCGTCATCTTCAACAAGTTCCGGTGCTGAGTCGTCACGTCGCTATTCTTCTAGTTGGTATAATATTCTCGCCTCGATCAGGGGAGTATATGCATACCAGCTTTTTACGGGGTCGATCTGCGCTGTCCTGGGCCTGTTTCAAACGTTCTTCCTCTTGTCGGATCTTGGCTAGTCGAGCCTCGAATTCTTGTCTCTTTTCGGTAATAGCACGCCTGGATTCCCGTTTGGCATGTTCTATCATCCACTCGGGTTCATCGTCATCGCCTGGAATGTCAGATAGCTGATACCATGTCATATGTTTCACAATGAGACCCACATGTTGCATCAACGGTTTCTTGGAAGGCCTTTCGCTTGTGATCTCGAAGCCAGGTCAAAGAACCACAGATTAAGCTTAGAGATTTACCAGTACCTGTATAATAT
>PKQL01000365.1:0-28345 GCA_002916455.1 Penicillium sp. CF05
CCGTTGATTCTTTCAAGGTTGGTATTATATACTTCTAAGATCTCCAGGGCTGCATGGTACTTAAAAGTGGTCTTTGACACAGAGCAGGTATACAAGTGACAAAGGGGAACACAAAGGACATCATCGCCAATCAACTATTGCATTGCAGAAGCTTAACTTTGTCGGACAATCCCGACGTGTAACGTTAGCGCGTTTAGCCAATATATCATGTTATACGGCCCTGTCCTGCCGACCTTTAGCTTCATCCCCTGCCAGATCAGGTATCGCACCTCTAACCCCGGGCGGCGACCCAGATATGAGAAAACTTTGGTTGGGAAAGAAATATCAAGTTCATGATGACTCAAAAGATGCTAATTCACCTCCAAACCCCCGCCCCAGGCCACTCACTCCACCATTGCTGGAGAACAAAGATTCCAAGCCTCAAGTCCCACCAACTCGTCGTGGATGGCGGTTATTACTTCCAAAGCGACGCGAGAAACAATCTACCCAATATACCTTGCAACAAACCCAGTCTTCTCTGTTCGAATGTTTACCTACCGAAATCCGATATCTCATCTGGGAACATTATCTCTGTAGCCGTATGCTGCATATTGTTCGACCACTACAGCGCAAACGGAGACCACCCAAAAAAGGGTTATCGGGGTCTTGTGCATCGTACCTCGCAATTTCTGTCCATGCAGTCATCATTGTCGTGCTTGGGAGATGTATCGCCATAGGTGGTGGAAACGCACTCAATATTTTGATAAGATTTCCGACTCGGTGATACTTGAGACAAGGAGAGTTGATTTCGTGCCACTTTTACAATCGTGTCAAAGAGTGTGAGTACTTCCATCCATGTTCAAAATACTCAATTAACAGCGTGGTCAGATACTCGGAGATTATGGATATCATCTTTCAAAAGAACACTTTCCTGTTTGACGACACAGACGCGATTATTGATTTTTCGCATACACTTCTACCACAGCGCCTGGGCATGATACGCACTTTGCAGCTCAGTTTTCTGTGTTTCAATCCAAGTTGGGATAGATGCTGCCAGATTCTCGCTACTAAGCTGCCTGGTCTGAAGACATTGACCATTCGTTTATATCCATACGATCTGGATTATTGGCTTATGCCGCTGTATCAGATTCAACAGCCCACGGTTTTCAGAGTCTTGCTGACCAAATCAAGCCGTCCGGGCCCACAATTGGAAGAGTCGATTGGGCGGTTTGTTGATGCACCTTTTCGAATTGAACTTGTGGAGGGACGCGGCTTTTCGAAGGAACATTGTTACACTGTTACTACCGCTACCTGACCAGCCAGACCTGCCCCTCTTTAGTTACAACAACCCAGACTAGAAATGGCATAATCTTTCCTATCATCTAAAATAACACTATAGTGTAAACACACATAGACCATTTACTAGCAATCTATCAGATTTTTCTGGAATCGATTTGAACTCCAAACATTTCATGAATCCTCATCTCCTCCGCCTCCGAGTAACACTTTCCTACGTACATACCCATGGCCACAATGTATTTCACTTTGGTTTCAACCAATCCAAATTCCGAAGTCCACTCATACTTTGGCCACTGGATCTCTGTTCTGGAAACTCCAGCCTTGAAGTAGAGAAGATTGACTCGAGTCACTTGCGGGCTTGTAGCTGTACCCATAATAGTCTCACGCACCATCAGCGTTCATTACCCCAACCGGAGGTAGTTGTGCCTATGTATCCTGGTCAGAGATGGGTATACTGCATTGTTTGTCCACGGAAATTTATCTCACCATTTCGTAGCTAGTCTGGTGCAACAGAGGCACTGCCCGATATCCAACCTGCTGCAAATCCCCATCTGAAGCCGGTCGTCCGCGTCCATTCCCCACTGATACTGGAGTACCCGTTGATATCTGATGGAATGTCTCACCGTTCGTGTTGACGTGAATCTGGTGCAAGTCGAGTCCACCAGTCCCGCCACAACGTCTGGCTGTCTTCAAAGGGCGGGTCGATTGGTCTGCGGTGTTGCATATTCTTCTCTTTGTGTGAGCGTGGGGTGGATGTATCATGTTTGGTTGGGATCGCACATTGCCTTGCATACCGCTTCCTCTAACCAAGCTTGCACCGAATAAAATTCCCTCCTCATTACCCGATGGTCTCTGAGCAGCGCCACGCTCAGTTGCGTCAGTCGCCGTAGCTCCGGTAATTTCAGGATCGAGTGGAGGTTGCATTGAAGGACCCAGAATCCTGGCCTCCAGGTCTTGTTTCATCCAGGTCCTTGTCAGTTTGTGCTCCATTTCGAGTATTTGCTCAGGGACATCTAGTGTTCCGTCCTGAAAGGCATCCATCAATCTCATCTTGGCTGTAGCTTTGCTTTTTGTTGGTGGTAGTCCGAAATGGAGAAGTTGTGCTTCGTACCAGTGGTCTTGGTAGTCGGCTCTGTTTCTTCTGTCACCTAATGGTGTGCTGAAAATGTCATCCAGCTCGGAGTATGTTGCGCGTGGGTGGACATGGCCACTTGAGGAGGTGACGTAGAAAGTGTCGCCGTCGAAAGACCACTGGCCGTGGTAGACAGGCGGCATAGTGTTTTGTGATAGAGAGTAAAGAAGAGTAGTTGGATTGAAGGTAATATGAAGATAGAGTCACTGGTTTGCTTAGGTCCACCCCTCAGCAATTATTATCAGAGAATTACATGTCTATCTGTAGATATCAGATTGTCGACGCCGTACACACTTGCCATTTTAGCAAGTACGCAACACGGCACCTATAACTGTAAAGAACACTCTACTTGATTTGACAGTTATTAGTTGCTAGTTCCACTAGATGCCTTTCTCATTTAGTTTCTCAATATACCTTCGGATCTGTCCTTTTCCTGTAAATGTTGGTCACTAGTACTTGCTTAGGGTTGAAGAAGTCACCAGCGGCATTTTCTGGTAGATTCATTCATTCAGGTAGCTATGTGCCCGCTTAATTATAATAATAGCGCACTTTTCCAAATTCCCAAGATGATTATGCGCGGTTATTGTTCCCACCCTCCCAACCAGTATTTATACAATTGAAATCTACGGTTGTCTATAGATCATTCTCCTAGTTAGCATGTGAACGTATCATGGGTCTAGGCAAGCCAAAAAGTAAATGACACACCTTTCGGAAATGGGGTGTTTCTCTTTCCCTGCTTCAGTGGTTCAGTGTTGGAACAGAGCGCAGGCTGCGCCCAGGGTCATAGCCAACCAGCCCTGAGCCAAACGGCAGTAGTAGCCACAAGCCATCATCGGTAGCTGGAAAATACTGGTCGAGTCGTCGGTACCATAACCGTTAGAAATGGTTGGTGGAAGGGGATAGCTTGCATCTTTTATCCACCATGATGGTGGCAGTGGAGGGGCCGCATTTCTCATCCACAGTAGTGGTGATCGGAGACGAGCCAAATATATGTGGACATCCGTTAAAGGTCAGCGTGTTGTTCCTGCATAGGGCTAGCTACTGAGGGACATACCGGTCACAAAGCCGCTGCATCAGCCAGAAGAGAAAGGTGACCGCCTTCCAGGCGATCAGGCAAACGACGAACATCCAAATCAGGTTGCTCGCCACATTGTTCATGACGGCGGCACCTTTCTGCTCTGCGAGCCGAACGAGCTCCGCCATCACCGTATCGGCATTGCGCCTAAAAAAACCATTAGAAAGGTTCCAAAAAGACACCAGCAAAGAGATCAAACTTACCGCAAAGCGCCAAAAAGTAAAAAAAAGAACCAAAATATGACTGTGTATGGCATTTTATCGATACATGAATGATATGGTTAAGGTGAAGTTATTTCGTGTCCTACGAAATTGCATTGTCGACTGCATAGGAAGTAACCGTTTGTACTCAAGGTACGAGCCTACAATGTGATATCACAGCTTAGTTGGGTAAAACCATTCTGAAATACAATAACAACATGTATCCTTTGAAGCAAGTCAGCTAGCCTTGTTCTCTTTCTTGCTAGAGCCTTTTTCTTTGCGTTTAACTTAGGGGTCAATCATATCAAACGGCCTATCGAAACTATCACCGACAAGTCCCCATATTGAGACACGCGTGATCCGGTGCCTGATAAGCTCGCCGACTTCTTTACGACATTCCTCTTTAAGTGATTTCATATCCTCTTCGGAAATGTCGAAGCCTCGAAATCTCCGACAACATCCACACCCAAAAGTACAATGTCCAACTCCAAGCTTACGCGTAGAATTGATCTTTCTGGTATAACAACACCCACATCCACGAGAACAGCATCCTTGTCGGCCAGCGCAATTTTCAATAAGCACACGGTGCATATACCATCTAGGATGGGACCGCCAGAGTTCGAACGCTCTTAGTTAGAACCCGTCTTGGAGCAAGGACCGACAATGCCACCATTTTTGCGCCAAAATCCAGTATTTCACATTCAAACCCTCAAGTTTCTCTTTCGCGTCTTTAGCGTCTTTAGCGTCATTAGCGTCTTTGTTCAGGGCGTCGAGTTCCTCTTTGGTCGATATCTCTTCTTGAACAACTTCTCGGATGTCTTCCTCTACAAAGAGAAGCTTATGCGAGATATTTGCGGGCCCAGCCCTGTCTTCGTGCCAGTGCTCCACCAAGCGAAACCTTTGGAGAGGATTTACTTCCCCGGATTGTTCGAGACGGGCATCCACAAAGGGCTTGTCACCCCTCAAGCCCCCGCCTTTTAACATTGCTCGAAGATGGCCCATTTTAGCTGCAATACCTGATGATGTAGGAGTAAAAAGATCTATGATATCTCAATGCGTTAAGTGGAAGGAGATGAAAAGGTTGGAATTCAACCGACACCTAAAAGGTGTTTACAGTACTTTGGGATGTTTTTAAGCGTTGGGGAACTCTAATGTTAAGGTGTTAAAGGATATTCCCCACCTCAACTCCCTTGAACTTACACCTTTCCACTCCCATCTTCTTGCTTTCCTTTATACATCATACACCATGAATCCATCTTCTCCAACACACTCTTCACAGAGCTCCCCCAGTCCAAATCCACAGAGCACTCTCAGCCACCGGCCAAGCCCGCACCAGCCCCAGAGCTCGGACACACCACCCAACAGCTCCGCAAACGCCCCGATCCCAGACGACGACCATGGCGCGGATCTACCGATGAACATGTCTGCATCGGTCATGTTGACCAATTTACCCCGTGATGCGCACCAGGCACTCGCCGACGTGGAGAGTATTGATTCGGGGAAAGGTAGGACCCCTCTCCTCCGAGCTTTGGGTTGATCAGACGACCGCGATCACAACAAATGATGGAATCCAACTAACGCTGATTAAGTTACTGTTCGCTTCCAACCTCTCCCGTCAGCACCCATTTTGAAAAATCGGGTGTTCAAGGTTAGCGCTTCGCAGAAATTTGAAACAGTTGTCAAGTTTCTGCGCAAGAAACTGGACTGTAAAGAGACCGATTCTGTCTTTTGTTATGTTAACAGTGTGTTTGCGCCCGGGCTAGACGAAGGCATGGGTGGATTATGGAGGGTGAGTTTCAACTCGACTGTTCTACTGTACCCTCATATTCGACAATTTGAATGCTAACTTCATAATAGTGTTTCAAGACGGACGATCAATTGATTGTCGCTTATTCAATGACCCCAGCATTCGGCTGAGTAGGCTATGAACAACCAGCATGAACTGCTGAACGATGCTATGTACAAATTATGATGATGATGATGCTTCTTAATACAGAACATGCAAGAAATGGCTCAAAAAAAAAAGATGCATCCAGGCGCATTATCAATGCCGGAAGACCTCGTCAACCGTTTTCTCGAACCCAGCAAGCTCATCCTTCGCAATGGGATAAGTGTATTCCTCCGAAGGGAAAGCCCGACTCTTAACCTCATCACGATACAGCGAAATGCCACGCGCAGCCTCATCCCAAACATCCGCATACTGCTTAACAAACTTTGGGACGAACCGACCAGGCTGGAAATTCCCAGTCATGTCAACCTGCACCAGAACCTGTCCGGAGCAGCCATTCCCAGCCCCAATACCGATAGTCGGGATCCGCAGCTTCTGCGTGATGATTGATGCAACCTCCGCCGGCATCGCCTCAAGCACAAGCATGAACGCGCCAGCCTCTTGCATCGCAAGTGCATCGCGCAGCAGCTTCATCGCGCTGATAGCCGTCTTGCCCTGCACCCGGAAACCGCCAAGGGCATTCTGTCGCTGTGGGGTGAGCCCGACATGGCCTACCACCGGAACACCGGCTTGTGTGATGCGCTTGATTGTGGGCGCGAGTTCCTGGCCACCTTCTAGCTTGACGCCGTGTACGCGGCCTTCTTTGATAAGACGCAGAGATGACTCAATGGCTTGCTCCGCGCACACTTCATATGACCCCATCGGTAGATCTCCAATCTGGAATTGGAATACGGTTGTTAGTCGGCTGTGGCACCAGTCCAGGAATCCCAACAACTCACAATAAAGGCGGCTTTTGTTGCCCGCGCTACACTCCGACAATGAAGAATCATCTCTTCCATAATGACCTCCGTCGTGTTTTCCAATCCAAGAGCTACCATCCCTAAACTATCCCCCACCAAGACCATATCCATCCCCGACGCATCGGCAACATGGGCACTGGGAAAGTCATGCGCCGTGAGCATCGTGATCGGCTCTCCCTTCTTGTGCATTTTCTGGAGCGTCTGGATAGTAACCTTCTTCCGCGCCTTTCCATTCTCATTGGGTGTTGGCGCGGAGTAGGAACTATGTCGGGTTTGGGAGAGGGGGTGTGGCGTCGGTACGTGGGAGGACAGGACAGAACAGCGTGCGGTGCGAATGGTACGTGCGGTCTGCGTTCTGGTAGCGGGGATCACTCGTGTCCTGAACAGCGACGAAGAAGCGAGTGCTGTGCGCCGTAATGCACAGCCTGGCGCGGCCATTGTGTGGTATGGTTGAAAGACGGAGTGGCGCAATGCACCCAGTTGACGCACGATATCAAAATACCGAGGGGTTCTACGTTCAGTGAGTATATATCTCAATATATCTCAGCATATAACGCTATATGCACTAGCTGTATCCCGTCGGAGTTGTTGAAATGGCGATAACAAAGGAATGGCGATGACCTCAGCGGCAAACTGAAGCTTTTCCGGTGCGCGAACGAAGAGGACAAAGAGGTCGAAAGATCATATATGATGATATGTCCGGAGCCGCGGCTTTGTATGTCCAAGTATCCTTCTGTCCGGATTAACGTGCTGGGTTATGCAGCGTAGATGGGAGCATCAAAAATTTGATGTTGAAGATCTCCGTTACTGCCGCTGATTGCGGGCCGAATGCCGAGATATTTGCGGGGCTATAATGCAGGCACGTGGACTCAGGAACGATGCGATTCCTCGGATTTGATGTTAATTGGTCTATGTTAGTATGATAATTGTCTCTTTATCAAGGTAACATTCAATATAAAAAGCTTCTACTATGTTGATATCAACTTTGGAAGCTGGAGGATGTGTTTTCTTCATTTTCACCGCCTAGCACTAGTGTCACCGCCTGCGGTTTATGTTCCACCGAGGTGATTACCGCATTGAGCTAAGTGAGGGGGCTTGTAGTTCCTACTTCTATGGATGTTTCTTTAGGCGAGTATTTGATAGCAGACAATTCAATTAGCACGATACAAACTGCATACAGATCATTGAGTCGAATAAATGCTTATTCAAGTAAGTAATGTCACGAGAAAGGAAAAGTCTCAACAGAGACTTGGCCGCCTGCGCTGGGCAACAAGCCACAGCCATGGGGAAACAAGAGACCACCGGTGAAAGACACAAGGAAAATCTGACGATAGAAAATATGGCCCCGTAGGACCAAAAAGGGTAATAATGATGTGTTAGAACGGAGTGCAATGCAAGGCTAGGAACCCTTGAGTCCATGCTAAATCGTCCATTATACCTTCGGTATATCGCAACCGGCCACAATTAAAGACCGTAAAGCACAAGCTGTTTGCGTGTGAGGCAATCAGTGTCGACGATGAGTCGTTCTTGGAGCAACGGAAAAATGCAAGTATCCAAAATTGCCGTCGGATGGAGGTCGGTTCACGATTTCGAAGGCGATGTGATGCTGGTTTAAAAATCGGATATTCAATACATTCGAAGAAAGTGAAAATGGTATAAAAGAGTGGACGACCTCCATCGAGGTCAAGGCAAGCAGATCAGACCGGAGAGGGAATGGTTACTGGTACTGCTGATGCACGATAAACAAAATGAAGACAGAAAAGAAGAAAAAAAAAAAAAAAAAAAAAAAAACGCCACCATGCGTGTCGATGCCGAGGGTATGGTTATGCAAGGTTTCGAGATGCAAATCAGGCATGACGGAAATAAGAATTGCAATGTGGTAGAAGAAAGATAACTTGAAAATAAAAGCTCGACCTGCATCGGGATGCAAAGGTGTATCAAATAGAAGAGGCCGAGGTCCAAAGGGAATCATGGGATGCTGTTAGAAACAGCAGGTCTATTCATCATATTCGTATTCGGCCTTGGGCGGGCGTTGAATTTCAGAGAGCAGTGCATCGAGTTCAGCCCAGTTGGTGGCGTTCGTAGCAAATCGGCGATGTTTGCGAGTCAGAGTGTGCTAAGAGATTGGTCAGTACCTAGAGCGATCTAAGAAACACAACAACCAAGATAATACCTCTTCGAAATCATCGAACTTGTCCCTGCAGTTCTCGCAATAGCCAGGCTTTGGATCTCTGCGGCGTTCGGGTTTCTTTTGCTCGTCTTTGTCCTCCCTTTGTCGCTTTGACCCGGCCACCTCAGATTGCTTTCCTTCATCCTCATTGAGAAGGGTGGGCTTTCCCGGGGGGTTGACGTTGTTCTTCATCGGAACTGTCGCAGACCCATCCCCACGGCGTTGAGGAGCAGCCATCGATCCGGCGGCGAACCCACCTGTTCCCTTCTCGAGAACCTTTCGCTTGAGCCCATGAACCTCCTTGCTGAGCCCGGCTTTCGCGCCAGGTGCTGCAGCCGTAGATGAGATCATTTGTGAGCGAATTGCGGATGTCATGTTTGACGGCTGAACGCCTGAGGCAGCTGGCTCACGACCAGTATAGAAGGGCCCGGTGCGAGGGAAGTGGGGAGGAATGAAGCTTTCAGAACTCTTTCGTTCATGAATTTCATCAAATGATGGCTTTTGAGTTTCGTTTTGAACTGGAGGTGAAATACGCTCCTCTTGTTTCGCCAACGGCTGGGAATGTGCGATCTCTGTCGTGGTCACAGATTCGGGCGCTTGTTGGACTGGCACAGCTGCTTTTGGCTTAGCATCACGAGTTCCGTCAGCCCGATGAGAGGCAGCCTTCTTCTCTTTATGGAGTTGCCGTAATCGGTGTCGGTCATATTCCTTTCTACTCGGGGGCTCATCTATGAATGGACACTTTCCGAGGGGAGCGCTTCGGAACTGTGGCCAAGATCCATCCTGGCGTCTAGCGACTCGGGAGTATTCTCGAACCATGACTGGTTTGGTCTTCTCGTTCATGTCATGGATGTAGACAAATGGTCCTTTGAACATTAGCATTTCCATTGATGCCAATGGATCACGGTCAGAAGGTCCGTTGAGAAGCTCCTGGCGAAGAACCCGTGAAAGGTCATTCTCGCCCCTTCCATTGACGGCGTGACTACCAGCGGCTTTGTTCCGAGCAGCTTGTTCATACTGGGCACCAATATCACTGTCATTGATGGTAGTGATCATACGCTGAAGCTTTTCCAACGCCCAGATTTTCATGCCCATCTGTCGAGCCCTTTGCAGAATGTCCATGGTGCCTTGGTCACGACGTGTCTCGGTCTTCAAAGAAGCATGCAGGTGGGTCTCGCCGTTTCTCTCTAGGAGTGAAGGGTTGACGGTTTGGACGTTGCTATCGCCGTTGCCAACGTCTGCAGTTGACTCCGGTTCTGCCGAAATGGCTGATTCTGGGGGGATGGCACGCGAAGTGACAACGTGGGTCACTAGACGCGAGAAAAACTTCTCCTCACGCTGCATTGAAGTGGGTTAGAGAAGATGCCAATGGAAGGTGTTTAATTACTGAACACGGGAGACAAGAGATGCAACCATTACCAGCTGGATGTGCTGTGGGGTGACTTACAGCTCCAAGAGCAATGACTTGGCGAGAGAACCGGCGTCTGACATCTTCAGGGATGCTATCGAAGTAAAACACAAACTGAGGGAACGCTTTCCTATAGTGCCGTTGCCATTGTCGAATGGAGTCCATGGTATCCGCCGGAGCCTTCTCGGCCTTGACATGCTTCACCTGCGGTTGGCGTTCCTTCTCCCTAGCTGCAACGAGCTTCTTCTCGAATGCGCTAGGGTTGCCGTTGTTCGATCGCCGCGCGAAGAGTTTCGACTCCGTGTTCGTGTTCTGGCAGGTGGTAGGACGAGTCTCGTATTCCATGTTCTCCGTCACTTGTTTCTTCGGCGGTGGTTGTCCGTACGGGATCTCCATTTGAGTAGAGCGAGCTCGTTTAACTGGCAAGAGCCCTGCCCTGTGTGGAGAATTGGTTGCATTCGGCACGTTTGCGAGTGGACGACGAGTCGCCATGGCCATAGAGTTTCGTGGCGAAGGGGGTACAAAGACAGTTGCCATTGGGAAACAAGTTCCCAGGGCCGAGAACGCGTCTAGATACTGTACAGTGACAGTAGTCAAATATCAAAGAGGGGTACTCGGGTGAAGAGCACGCGTGCTACACGTCTTTCGAGGGTTAGAGGAGATCAGAGAATGGACATTGTATCCCAAGAGACAATAGCAAGCAGCCAAAGGAGAGAGGAACAGGTCGAAAAGCTCAAGGGTGGGATAGGAAAGAGAAAGACGAGGTGGAAGACCTGAAGGAAAGAAAGAAGTCGTGTGGTGTGGAGCTCAGTTTGTTTTGGGCGGAGGCCCGACAACCAACGGTAGCGCGCGAAGCATGAACATCAACATTGCATTCTTTGACCGCGACCAAGATTCTTTTCGACCTTCTTTTTCTTCTCTACTCCATTCTCAATCTCATTCTCTGTGGCTATTTTGTCCAATCTTCCCCTTCTTATCATATAACTGCTAAAAAAATGCCCAATCGTCCCCAACCCCCAGACCAGCCTTCCGATCAGCCGTAGACCAGCCACCACGAAGGAATCTAGGCAAGGATAGTTCAGGCAGGTAGATGATAGGTCGGAGCAAACATAACATAAGAAAATAAAGGGGCTCAAAATTACTATTTTGAAGCCTTATGCTATTGTACATTGGAATTGGAGGGATCTGACGCCTGCCGTATACATCACAACTAATTACGCAGTGCCTCAATGTCTTCAACCTAGTACAAGTTAGTGACGAGCAAATATGGGAGATATTACAGTTTAAAACATACCTCCTTGACAGCCTCAGGGGTTAAAACAATCGGATGTTCGTCTCCGACACAAACACTATCCTCGATGCGGATTCCGATCCCACGGAAGTGGGCGGGCCATCGTTCATCATCAGGAACATAAATACCCCTAGCATGGATTAGCGTGTTTCAAATCTGGGGAAGGGAGGCTGGGGACGAACGGTTCAATTGTTATACATTGACCTGCTTTCAGGTCGTAGCCTCTGGAATATCCAGGGCAGTCATGGACATCCAGGCCAACATAGTGGCCTAGATGGTGGGGGAAGAGAATGTTCAGTGCCTAGTCGGAGTCAGCAATGTATTCCACAAGGAAGGAGTTCGGATGCATACATTGCCGGAAAGATCAAAGCCAAGCGACTTGAGCTCGTCTTTCAATCCATTCTCGGCGATGCCATGGAGTTTGTCTAAAGAAAGATTGGAGGTCTCGCGGCACAGAGAGAGACAGCTCCGGTGCACCTTGAGCACAGCATTGTACAGATCCCGCTGGGGATCAGAGAACTTGCCATTGACAGGCCATGTTCGAGTAATGTCGGAAATATAGGTTCCCCATTCCTATAGTTTGGTCAATGCCCTGGAACTATGAAAGTTGAGTTCAGATAAAGGACTTACACCGCCGCCATCAACGAGCACTAAATCACCATCCCTAAAATGAAGTGTAAGCAGAGTCCCAATAGCTTAGAAGAGGCAAACAAACTTCAATACATCGTCATTCCGAGTGTAATGAATAGCCAAGGCGTTCTAGATCTGTCAGTACGAATTCAGCTTGAAAAGGTCAAGAAATTTACCTGGCCACCCGCGACAACCGGGGCAAAGGCGTTGGTATCACAACCATTCACCTTGAACTGATACTCCAGGAAAGAATACAGATCTTTCTCTCGTGTGAAGTTCTGCCGCATAGCCTCAGTGAAAGCTCTCCCTGACGCTTGTCCCAATCGGCGCATCTGTACAACCTCATTCTCACTCTTGAACACCCTCATTTCATTGAGGAGATGCTTCAACGGCTTGACCCTGCGGTGGTCGACGACTTTCCTCAGTTTTTCCGACGCGACTGTTGGCCCATACAGATACCGGTTCAAAGACGATCGTGAGGCATCAAATGTAGGGATGTCCGAGTAAACCTCCGTCGCTCCCTGGACAATACTCGGCAAAATATCTCCAATCCGTTCAATGTTTCCTGTCTGTTCTCGGTGTCAGCTCGGTGATTTGTCTGATCCTTAATCCAATATCCCGCACCTCATCCGCATTGAAGACATCCACAGCAGCCTGGGTGCCGGAGCGCGCCCCGTCCCAGAGTTCTGCCTTGGGGTCCTTTTCCCGCACATATAAATGGAAGATATGGTTATCGCCAGAGCCGTCGTTCCCGATGATAGCCAGCGCATTCGGTTCGTTGAATCCTATCCGGCATGCAGATTTAGCGGGTGTTCTCCGCAGCATCACCAGTCTACCAAGCAAACTTACCCGTTAGGTAGAAGAAATTGGAATCCTGACGGTATTCATTGAAGATGCCTGGCGCACGGTATTTGACCTCCGAGGCAGCTAGCACTGCAATCGCGCCTTTGGGTAGCTTGTTGGCGAGTTTCGATCGACGTTGCGCATATTCAAGGGCGGTGATTCCGGGCGTTACTAGACGAAAGACGATCAGCTAAATAAATAAAACTCAAGGCCAGATAATTACATACGTTCGCCTGGGCTGAGGATGTGTGGATGCGTCTCATGCAACGGCTGGCCGAATTTGAGTTCCGCGGCGGCCACCGAGGTAGCATAACTGCGAGGCAGGTTGAATCTAGGCAATTGGCGCAATGAATGACTCAAAGGCCTGGATGAGCGCAGATGGACAGCGCATTGGCGAACAAGAGACCTGCATGCCGCCATGCTTCAAGGTCCCAAAAATAAGTTGATAAGAGTAAGTCGGAGTTGTTGTTATCGCCAGGTTCACGCTCCAGTCGGCGGTGTGAGCCAATCATCTCAGGTGCGTTTGGCATCGGAGACCGAGACCCCTTCCTTCTCTTGTCCACTCCGGTACCCTTGTCGCATACATAGTTGTTTATTTATTGGATCTTTGCACAGCCTGTCATCAATATGCTCCAGTCTAGACTTTGTGGGGAAATCTTACGCGGATGGACCTGCTAGAAAGGGTATTGAAAGCGTGCCCTGGCTCATCAGATCACCTGGCTTAACTCATAATCCATCTACTTAAATGCTTACTTTGTCGTCACTTACTTCCTGTTCTATCGCCTTCAAGACACATTTTACAGACTGCCATACACATTATGGGACGAACCTTGACCTACCCCAAGAGGGTCTCCAACACCGCCAACCGGTACAAGCATCGAGGTACAAGGTGACTATAGAAATGCACCGAGGCCAACTACTAACACTATATTCCAGCTACATATGACTTGGGTCCAATTCATTCAATCATCAATGACTCTCAAGTTCTCCATGTATCCTTCAACCCAGGGCCAGATGACCCATTCCCTGCAATTCTACCGATGATAGGACAAATGGGATCATTCGACTTTCCCTCCGCGAGCATCGATGAGCCTTTAGAGTGCTACCTCCATGGCTACGTCAGCTCACGTATTATGAACCTAGCCCGCAACTGCAGCGATGGCGAGGGTCTCCCCATCTGCGTGGCAACAAGCAAAGTAGACGGGCTGGTCCTATCGCTCACGCCCAACTCGCACAGCTACAACTACCGCTCTGCCATTCTACATGGCTACGCGACCCTCGTCACAGACGAGGAAGAAAAGCTCTGGGCCATGAAATTGATCACGAACTCTGTCCTAGCGGACCGCTGGGATCACTCGCGTGTGCCGCCGGACCGTGCTGAGATGCAGTCGACTGTCATCCTGAAGGTAAAGATTGTGGATGGCAGTGGCAAGATCCGTGATGGTGGTGTTTCAGATGAGCGTAAGGACTCAGGTAACGAGGAGGTCACCGGCAGTGTCTGGACGGGTGTTGTTCCGGTCTGGGAAACGTTTGGAACCCCGATTCCGAGCGGTGATAGTAAGGTCGCTGAAGTGCCCGAGTATATTAATTCGTACATTGCCAGCAAGAACAGTCGGAACAAAGCTCTGGCGGAGAGTGCAGTGAAGATTCCGCTGCCGTCTGAGGAACAACACTGAGGACTACATAAAGGCTAGTTTGAATGTTCATGTCACGAATTTATCTTTTATTAAATTGATTGGCTCAAATATAGGATGGGAAGATTATAATCTGCTCGATTTATTAATGTATGTGTCTTAAGTCTTCCGTAGTAACCTCCAATACCCAATAATAAGTTTAATATATAGTATTTGGAGTGAAGCGAAAGATATGAATGGGATATAATTGAATAAAACGGCGGAGTATAAATAAACAGTGTACTATAAACCGCCATTCCCCATACAAGCAAGCTACCAATGACCAGACATATTTCCCCAGCCTTCAGGATCATCCTCAGAATCCGTAGACTCATGGTCATCTCCAGAGCCAAAACGCCGCCGACCAGTAGCCCGCCCGGCCGCCGCCAATCTCTTAGCGACTTCATTCGCCTCAAACAGACTAACAAGTCTTCTCTTTCCAGGCCGTTGCTGGGCTCGTTCCTGGCAAACCCGAAGCATTTCCTTCTCTTGGTCGTACTTGAGCCTGGAACCGGGAATGAAGAATCGAGGAGCGCGCTGAATGGCGTTCTGCCACTCAGGGTGGGTGCTGGTGGATCCCGGGGGACTGACAGGCGGCGCGGACGTACTTTTGTTGACCCAAGCGTCAACCGCCATTTCGAGAGGAGTCGTACCAGTGGCATTCTCCCGATTGAGCATCTCAGGACGACGATCGAGGAGTAGTCCGAGGACTTGGGGGAAACCTTTCTTGACAGCATCATGCACAGGGGTATTTCCGGCTTCGTCAAAGACTTCGAGATGCTTCTGGTCGGTGGAATCGGCTAGATCTAGAATGAGGTTCGTCATGCAGGTTATCATCTCATCATCTGTTTGAGGTGTGTTAGGAGGCCGAGGGATGGCCGGATCCTCTGGCGTAAAGTGGGGTTGTGCGTGAAGCCAGCGTGAAAATGGTGTTCTTGAGCCTTTGCCAGCGCGTTCTGTGAGCATTGTTGGAAGGAGTTGCTTATCCAGCAAGTCTAGGAGTCTGGTACATCGGTTGGACTGCTTGCAGATCCGACCACTATCTGATACAAGGATGAGGTGGAGGAGATTGCGCGCCTCTTTGTCGCGGACGGCCTGGTTGGCTCCGGCATCTACCAAGATGCGGGCGAAGCGGACCTTGTGGTGGGACATGGCAAGGGCGAGAGGCGTCAGTCCTTCTGTTGATCGGACCTCCATGCATTCAGGGTGATGATCCACAAGATACTGAACCAGACGGACAGATTCGTCGTTTGGTTCGGACAGGATTGCGCTGTGGAGGACGAGGTTGTCTTTTTATGGTCAGCTATTTTGTCAAAATTTCTGAAGAGATGCAACACTTACTTCTCGCTTGTAACCAGGTTAAGAGTGATCCCTCGAGTCCGAGTTTAGACTGAGTCAACCTTTTGACTCTCTCATCATCTTTGTTCGCATTGAGGTACTCCAGGTAGTAACGAGCAGGGGCGGTACCAAGGAAGAACTCCGTACTAGCCAGATTACCTCGACGGGCTGCAATTAGAAGAGGAGGACGCTGTGTCTGCGCTCTCATCGGTCGGTCTCGACCAGCATTAGCCCAATCGGCACGCTTGGTGCCACGAATCGATAACCCAGGGTAGTACTGAGGTTCTTTCTTCTCTTCAACGCCACAATCCTCACTCAATTTTGTGAGGGGAAGGCCAGCTCCAGCGCTTTGGATCATTTTGGAAAGGCAGTCGGTACGTCCAAGAGAAATTGCAAGCTGGAACTCATCGAACTTTATAAGGAACTCGCGTTCTCCAGATGGATTGGTGGAAGCAAGGTTCAGTCCAGTCTTCAGAAGGAATTCCAAAAGAGAAATGTTGTTAGTGTAAACAGCGTATTTCAGCAAGCCGTCAACATTGCAAAGGTTGTTTTTCTTGTCCCAACCCTCCTGCTCATATTCCTCCAAAAACAGATAAGCATTGAAACGTCGCTCAAAGGCAGCAAGAGGGGAAGTATTGCTCTCGACCTGACTGCTAACTTCCCCGATGTTCTCGTGAGTGAATGTATCATCAACAATGTCACTGACGATTTTCAGTTCATCGTTCTCTTCATCGGAGTCATCGGAGTCGTCGGAGCATCCATCGACGTCGATCTCAAAGCGCTTCCGACCGCGAGGCTCCTTTACCTTGTACTGCACGTGAAGGATTTTAATAATGGCCTTAGCGACGGCGAAGTGGCCGCGCATGATGGAAATTGAAAGAGCAGACAGGCCCTGCTTGTCGGTCACGGCGATCTCAAGTGGTGCTTGGTCATTGAGAGATCCCCACATGCCCAGTGTCAAGGTTTTGATGGTATCAATATCGCCATTCCAGGCTGCTTCAAAGCTGTTATATCAATGTCAGCAGCAAATTTTTGGATTGCGAGGTAAGGGGATACTTACAGTTGCAAATATCCATCGCGAGCGAGGTCAGTAATAGCTGGTACATCGAAGCTGAAGCTGACTTTCCAAGGCATCCTTGGGAGCTGTGTAGGCTTATTAGTCGAAACATGGGCTGGGAACGGCACGGGAACGTTCTGCGGAGGATGAAGCTCGTCCCAGGTCTTTGCATCCTTTTGCAGCATAATGAACTCCAACTTCTCGTAGTCGCGAACCAACTCCGCAATGAATGCCTTCTTCTCGACCAAGCCGGGAGGATCATCCGGGATAGTTTTTTGAACTTTCTCGGCATGTTCTTTGGTCTGTCGGTTAAGCTTGCGCACATGGCGGAGCAGGTCCTTTGCAGTGAACATTTTGTAACTACCAGATTGGAACTCCGACAAATATGTCTCGTCACTGGGATCTAGGGGAGTTGCGACGGAATGATAATAGCTCTGGTACTTGCGCTCGACCAAGAATTCACGAAGCGTTTGCAAAGTTTGGCGCATGACGTCCAATAGCGTGCGACCCTTGCTTTCATATTTCCCCTTGATTACGGCGTTGGGATTCGCACCGCGATGGAGCAGATCGATGGCAACCAAAGGAAGATCATTCTCAATAGCCAGGAAGATTGGCTGCTTCATACTGGTCCTTGCGGTGTCCTCAACGTCGTAGAAGTTGTTGCTTCCTCTTGATGTCGTAATAAGCTTCACAATCTCGCTGATATTAATCTCAGGGTGGGCACCTGCACCCAAGAGCTTGGATGCCGCGGGTGCATTCTTCGCAGCGAGCGCGATCATCAATGCCGAGGAGTATTCTGGTGTCCAGGACGTGCCCAGAACCGCCATATGGTTGATTGCACGCTTCACTGCGGGCTCGTCATGCTGCATATAGATATCAAGAATGTCAAACTTGTCGGAATGAGCAAGGTAGTATAACGGTGACTTCTGCTTAAGGTCTGCTTGGGCTGGTGAAGCGCCGAGATCGAGAAGAGTCTGCGACATCTCCTTTGCTTTTTCGAATGGGAGGGCATGGATGAGAACCAGGTTGAGAATTGCAGCCAGGGGTGTTCTGTTGTGCTCGTTTAGGATTTTGACTGGCATCAAGACATCGGCACCAAATGACGTGACAAGCTCTTTCACGGCCTCAGTGTGGCCATGGAGAATGGCGAGATGCAAAGGGGCAGTCCGGCTATCCCATGCAACGACATTGATATCGTAGATATCCGGCTCAAGGTTGTCCTCTTCCAGCGTATCGTACGTGGTCAAATCCTCTTCCTCATTCTCTTCCTCGGCTTCGACCTTGACATAAGAAGCAGAGGTGTGAGACACTGCATCATTATGGTCAATCATGTCGACATCTTCATCCTCAGCTGTGCTAGGCTCTGACTTGCCATTCTTTTTTAGCACCTCCTCTTTCTTAGCTTCTTCTTCTTCATTCTCATTGCTCTTTGTGAGTAGAATTCGAATGATCTCGGCGTGTCCCCGGGCCGCGGCAAGATGGAGCGCGGTCTTTCCATCAGCCATTCGGGGAATCATACGAGCACCGCCGTCAACAAGGCATTGAACGACTTCAGGGGTCGAGCACATGCACGCGAGTTGGAGTGGTGTCCGTCCAGTGTAGTCACGACGGTCCGGATTGGCACCCTCTTCTGCAAGGAAAGCTTTAACCGAGTCGACATCCTTTGCTACAATTGCCTGGCAAAGTCTCTCGGTACGGCCAACGTAAGCCATTTCTGTTGGTATTAGTGCGTAATTCAGGAATAATGAAAGATTTCGAATAATTCACTCACCGGTCCAATCAGTCTCGGTGATCGGATTGAAACTTCCAATTTCCTGGCGGCCAGGATCATCTTTGATGAAAGTAATTTGACCAGAGATATAAATCTTGGCCTCCTCGTCGGCGACCTCAATTTCCTCCTCGGTAACAGGCTTGGGGCAGAAGCCACAGCAGTCGCCAATGACATGTTCTGCCTCGCCGAAGAATGCTGGATGACGATGAAGATAAACCGTACGGTCTTCGGGCTGATTCCATTGGGCGTTCAGCAACAGATCCTTAGTGTAAAGTAGCTTCTCAATGTTCTTGGCGTTGAATCTCCTGCCGTAAGGAATATTCTACGAGAGGGTCAGTAAGAGTGGAAAGCGCAGTAGGCTCAGTTTCAGTGAAGGTACGAACAAAGGTATGGTAATCAGATACTTGGTCTTGCTCTTGCCAATCAGGTATCTCATCTTCCCAGTCATCTTTGAGATTACCATGCAACATTTGACCATGACGGCGTAGCAGGTACAAGTTCAGAGGAGGACGACCTCGTTCTTCGCGCCTCTTTTGGAGATAGTTGTCCCGGTCTTCAGACCGAGGAAGCTTCTCCAATACCAGGAGTCGTGCAAGTCCTTCAGTTCTGGTAAAGCTTCTCTCGAAGATAGTATATCACGTTACTTAGTTTCACTAAAATTCCATGTGTTTAGTTAAAGGATTGAATGCTCACTGGGTCAATCTTCGATCTGTCAAGAGCGGGCCAGAAAACCTCGAATCCTCGGTGCGAATACTTGGAGAGACGGTTTTCATATGATGGTGATCGTCGAGTTAGATCAATCTGATTCACCTGCGTAATGTATGCAGCGATAGCGCGAGGAGAGGCATAAACCTGGCGACCATCATAAGCGGCGCATGCAGCATCAACGTCAAATCCGGTGAGAATCTCAGCGACTGAGCGGTAGATGCGAAGCACGATTTGCACATGGCGGTTCGGATACTGAGAAGCAATGGTAATTGTATTCTTGGTCCGGATAGTTGTGGTCTCATAGAGGATAGTGTTCTTGATTTTATCCTCGATGTGCATGATCTTCTCCAGAGCCTGCTCCTCGGTGAGGCCATACAAGAAGAGATCCACATCTGACGCCGGAGCAAACTCTTCATGGTAGTACTTGCGGAGGCCACGCTTCGAGTTGCGATACTTTTCTGGCACAGGCAAAAGTGAGGTCACGACAGCGCTGCCAGCGGCAACCACGTTGGACCAGTCAATTTCACTTAACGAGCCCTCTGTGAAAAGCGTAAAGTTGTTCTTGAACTCATTCAAAGAGGGGACGACTGCCGCAGAACCATGTGGTTTCCGGTCTTTTGCATTCAGCGGCAAAAGATACTTTTCCGTTTTCTCAGGCGTTTCCGAGACAAGGTCCCGAGCTCGAATGGAAAGATCTGTGGAACCGTTCTGGTCGTACAGCGGCACAATGTTGACGTGGTTGTCTTGAATTGATGGATGAGAGGGGTCTTGAGCAAATCTCTTGCGCAAAACGGCTTCGTATTTGTTATATGGCTGAACCAAATCGACCATGGGTTTCTCCGAGTTGGAGTTGACATACTTCACGAAGTCATTGTGTTTCACTGGGAGAGAGGGCAAAGAAGTCATGATATCGACTGTGCAAATGTCATATAATGTGGATGTTGAGATGGGATGTTTAATAGCAAGATCAGGGGAACCCCGTTGAATTTAAATAGAGTTGAGAGGCTAATGTCCAGGGACTCTCATTGATACATCGTTATCCATTTAGCGTTAGCGTCCAGGCATCCTTAGGCAACCTTAGGCAACAGACCCACTCCTTCCATTTTTCAGCCAATCGCCTCTTCCCCGCACAACCACTGATCAACAACATCCCGCTTCGTTTGCACTTGGGCTTAGTAGTGGACCCTTATACGAGGGATTTCCCCCTAGTGGACCTTATATACGATGCCGAGCTAGTATTTCATAGATTTGTTGGAGTGTCTCCCTAAAGACTCTATAGCGATTCTCTCACCCAGTCGAAGACCTGGACTTAAAGAAAGCTATTTTTATACCTTCAAATCAAATGTCTCAAGGCTCAAATCCATAATTATTCAAATAATGCAATACCAGTGTTCTGAGCTAGATATACTAGCCCCCCTGGTTTTAAGCGAATTTGCACAGTCCGGCACAAGTAGCAACCGGGTGAAGCGAGGTCAAAGTGGAAATGCTGCCCTGCAAGCCTGTCTCTCAACAACATGTCCATGGAACATGAAACCGAATAACAGCAATGGAACCAGCAAGATCGAAAGGTGTTTCACTCTCAGAAAAATTGCAGACTAATCACAGAGAACACAACGAAATCTTCCAGAAAGCAGAAGATGCATCTGAGGATAAGAATCTCGCTGGTCAATTTGGAGTGATGCTTCATCTCCTGGTTGGCGCACAAAGTCAGGATAGGCCCTGGCACCTACTAGAGGTACTCCAAAGGCAAGTTCCGACTCAAAAAGCCGTCGCTTCGGATGGCCTGGTAGAATAATAGGATAACAAGAAGGGCTGGGATGCCGAGAATCAAGAAAGCGCTTAGAGAGCCCGCTGGTATTGAATGCCACGCAGCAGCCATATCCTCACTGACACTGTGGTAAAGTGATGGACCGATCGCTCCAAACAGATGGCGAAAGTCGTGCTGAGATGCCTCACGAAGGTCATGCTCACGGCCGAATCTCCAGTTATTTGCCATTGAAGTGGCATCCGGAAGTGACAAATCATGTTTCGTTGTCAAGACTGTTGTCAAATAGCTGCGGATCTGGCTTGGTCCGGCATGTTTCGAAGGATAGATGGCCATGGTTAAAAAGTGGGTGGATGGCAGTCGATGAACGAGGAACTGAACAAGTGGATGGCAGTCTTTGAAGTGACACTGTGGTCAGAAGGATGGAAAAGAGGGAAGTTCGAGGAAAGGACGTTGTAGTCATAATACATAATATTCCAAGGTTGTTGACAACAGTCAGGTGTATTAACTTTTCCCATGGTATGATGGTATGGACTCGTTGACCCATGGATTCTGTGATCCCTTCCTTCCGCAGGGAAGTATCAGTTAGATGTAAATACTTCTCCTACCTACCGAGGTAGGTACCCAGGTAAGGTCATTATATGACAACCCCATGGGACTAAACGATGAAAAGTAGATATGCAATACATTCTCTCTCATATCCTAGGCATACAGCTCACCATAACCCTCGAAGCAAGAATTTGACCCGGTTATCATAGACCTAAAGAGGAACATGAACTGATAGCTAAAAGAGAAGATGATGAAGATGTAAGCTGCGGCTGCCAATTACGGTGTCAGTCAGCCACGTGATCACACATGATCCTTCCTAAATAGGCAACAAAGCATGGCCCAGAGCTGCCCAGGTGGATTAGTGAGAAGGTCATCCGTTTTGATTTGATGTAATTCCTGACCAGCACAGAATCGGGCTTGGGCTAGATGATTAGAAGAAAAAGGCGAATCGCCGAGATGGACCCCTATGTCTTCCGTAACGGTAACTGCAGCCCCTCTTGTTCTATGTATCCTAATACTGCATGGCTGGGTATAGAATGTATAATTACCTGGCCCAACCTTCTATCTACATGACGTGTGCCTATTGCTTTGTTGGGCATCTATATCGGAAATGCCATCAAAGGTAAGTAGAATTGCTACAAGATAACAACCCACAGATGTGTAAACCATGTTCAATGGTGTTAGCAGTTGGAATGTCTATCCTTGGCAACACTATCATGTCAACTTGGACCAATGACCTTCCTAAGTGTACGAGCAACCTTGGAAGTGTACCTATGTAGATCGTATCCACCTGTCCCAGTTCTCGTCATGGCGGGCCGATGCTGACTCATCGACTGATCATGTCCATGGATCATTTCAAGGTTCACCAAGACCTCATTCCTCCTCTCTTCCTTTTTGCCTCAGGTCTGAGAATTGAAGCCTTCTATAATATTTGTCATTCTTGTTACTTTGCTACCACCTACTCACTGATCCTTATTCCTCTACTTCAAAGTCCAACGTCTGCCCCGCTCATTACTTCCCCGCTCCGACGGAGTATCTGCTTGTGATTCACGACATTTGACATCTCTGGGTCTGCTTCCTGTGTGCGAGCCCGCAGTCAATAAAACCTCAGATATCGAAAATAATCCTTCATCTTCGTTCAAACCGCCAACATGAGCAGCCCAAAGCGCAGAATCGAGACAGATGTAAGTAATGTTGCGGATAGTCCGATAAGCCCCCAAAGTCGCCGGAGATGCTAACAACGTTTTTTGTTCATTGTACAGGTCATGAAGTATGCTCCGCAAGTCCGAAAATGTTCAAAATACATGGCACTAACCTTTTTCTAGGATGTACGATAGACAATACCCCTACCCTTTCCATTTTGGCCGCCGCTTTCCCCAACCTTTTGATCGGCCTCGGGGAGCATACTTGGTTGCCGGGATCTAGTCTGACGGTTTATCTAGGCTAATGAGTGACTATGAGGTGACGCTGGTCAATGATAACAGTAAGTTCTGGCGCTCTTCCCTCTTCCACCTATAGATCTATACGCTAACTCCGGAGTCCAGTGTATGTACTTCATATACCCTACAATTAATCGTTTGAAGCTTTCCAATACCAATAACTACCAACAGGCAAGAATTCTACGTTCGTTTCAAGGGCCCAGAAGAGAGTATGTCTCGCTCATAATCGACCGGTATTACATCATACTAACCTTCCTAGCACCATTCACCGGGGGCCTCTGGAAAATCCACGTCGAATTGCCTGATCAGTACCCATACAAAAGCCCGAGTATCGGATTTGTCAACAGAATCTTCCACCCAAATATCGACGAGCTGTGAGTTAAGGGTGGTCTGACACGTGTGGAAAGAAACTCAAGAGGTTAATGTGACTTTTCTGCCATAGGTCGGGCTCGGTCTGCCTTGATGTGATCAACCAAACGTGGTCGCCGATGTATGACATGCTCAACATTTTCGAGGTCTTCCTTCCCCAGCTCCTTCGTTATCCCAACCCTTCGGATCCTCTCAACGGAGAGGCAGCAGCCCTGATGATGAGAGAACCCAAGGCATATGAGGCAAAAGTGAAAGGTGCGTTACAATACAAAGCCCTGTGTTTGTTATTTGTCCTACTGACAGCTCACCAGAATATGTTGCCAAATACGCCAGCAAAGAGGCCGTGGATGAAGCAGGAGAGGACACCGAATCTGGAGATGAGCTCAGCTCGGCGGGGAGCTACGAGTCCGATGGCGAACAGCCTGCGGGTACAATGGATGATGTCTGATGGTCTGCCGTGCGAACGTTCCATCAGCTTTAGGATTGACCCGGCTCGAACATATTGCATCATCCTACTCTTCTCTGTCCATCCCGGTACTGGATATCAGCGGGCGTTTTATTTTTCATCTTTTTGTCATTGGGGAGTTGTCATTGTATCCATTTCTTTTTTTTTCCCCCCTTCAATCTTCATCTTTGTTTTGTTCCCCATTATATTTGTCTATTTCGGTCCACCCAAGAGCATTTGGTTCATTCAAGGGCATTTGCGATATCGACGGAGTCACCGGTTGAACAATTGATACTGAATCCCTCATAGGTATAAGGAGTGATATTCTTTTTATTATTATTATTCTTCTTCCCTGATATCTTATTTATATAGTAAGCTCGGAATAGTTCCATACAAAAGACCATGCCATCCAAATCTGAACTTCTATATGGGTTGACTCACCTACCGTATATACCCCCCAGTAGGATTTGCTAGCACCTTCAGCGTCTACACACCATTATCTGATTTACAGCAACTCATTTGATAATGAAATTCGAATTGTGTCTATGCGAGAAGGATGAAGTCCAGCACTCGAAAAGAAAGCTGCATATACAAGCAGTGTGCGACTGACAAGATGATATGAAGACAAAGAAACAAACTCAGAAAATAACATAACACACCAACCAAAAAATGAAACTAACATGGGATGGGGAGGAAAATGAAAAACCCATAACAAAAGAAAAGTCTGCGCCATTGGGTATTATCAGACCAGGAAGGTCGAGGAAAGAAGGAATGGCTATGTATGTGCGAAAAACAGTCGACCTGCGATCAATGCAAGAAAAAGAACCTTGGAATAACAGCGCGGCGCAAGAAAATAACAAAAAAAAAAAGGGTCTTCCAGTACCCTTATCTGCATCCCTCAATTTTGTTTTCACGGGCCGCACCCTTGTCTGTCGTGTACATCGTCAATGTGCAGCGTCAATGTGCAGTGATGCATGTCCCAACACCCCATCTTAGGTGACATTCAGAACTCCAAACACATCATGGCCGGCCTTAGCATCTGTTTTAATATCGGTACGAGACCGTTTCTTGTTCGGGTTCACGACAACTTCACCCCAGTGTTTCGGGACGGTGCCTGATGCGCCAGAGGTGGGGCGGCTTGGCGGTGATGTGCGGTGGGTAGATACCGCAGGTGTTGTTGTATCTGTTCTTTGTGATGGAACGGGAGATGCAGAGGTAGGAGTGTGGAGAGTTGCTTGAGGTCGAAGGTGTGGTTGTGGTTGGATGGACCAGATATCGATGACGGAGCTGAGAGAGATTAGCATAAACCAAGTTCTCATCCGAAACTAATTTGCCATGTTATATAACAAGCCAAATAGTACAACATGTATGTATACTCACTCAGATGTCCGCTGGCAAATTGATTCCAGTGCCTCCCTCTCACGTCTCACGTATTCCGAATCCGGCTGGCTAGCCTGATGAGCATGGTTGAGTGCTCCGTAGCCATACCCGGCTTGATAAGGGTCTTCTTCGAGTAGACGTGAAGACTCAGGCTTAACAAAGGAAAGGTTAGACAACTGTGCTCTGCGACAAACATCCCACGCATCGCGCATCAGATCGAGGTAATGCGCGCTGAACATGGTGACGGGGAAATTAACTCCAGACTCGGAACTCACTTCAGGAGACTCGTGGCGATTCCCGCCGAGGCAGGAGGCACAGATACCCATTTATAGGAATCGGAATCGTGAATTCAGAACCGAGGATGTCCTTGGCTGCACGTTTGCGCTTTGCGATGGACACGAGGCATTTATCACCCCAATAGCTGAGGTGCGGGTACCCTTAGAGGAGGCGAGGGATTATCAGAAGGAAAGGAGTGTGGAATATGCAGAAAACAGAGAATATGAAATGAAACAAATGGCGCAGTGGAGAATCCCACCGTAGACGAAAGGACTGAAGTCGGAGGTTGAGGCTGGGCGGTCCGTGCCATGTCATCAGGCCGTGGCCGCAGAGCGGCGTGGAAACATCGTTTTTCTCGATTCGGCATTTTGGTCTTATTCCTTCTCCCCACACACCACACAATGTTTGATCTACCAAATGCTAAGCGGTATGTGGGCATGAAATTCATCTTTCTGAATATACCAAGAAAAACTAATCTGACTTGTACAGCGTCCGCCGCGATGAGATGCGTTCTCCAGCGTCATCCCGCTCGCCATCACCAGCACCAGACGACGCCGCCGCCAACGATGCATATGCCCGGTTAGGAAAGCTACTCAATCTCGATCAATTGGATACACCACAAGAGACAACTAGCCAAGACAATGGTCCCTCACAGCCTGCGGACGACGAAGATGAGGAACAAGAATTCGAGTTCCGGCTATTCAGCGCCCCGGCCAAATCAACAGAAGATACCACGAAGCAGTCAGGAAAGGATACAGATGAGAAAAGCACAGAGGCCCCCAGTACCCAAAAATTGAGAATTCGGTTGCATTCGCCTACACCGGGGTCTGGAGCGGGCGGCGAGGGACGATTTGTGAAAGCCTCCCGCGGATGGGATTATTACTTCTCTACACCTTCCCTCCAGGGCACAGGGGTTGGGGAACCTACCGCCGAAGACGAGAGCCGGATAGCGGAAAAGAAGAACCAATTTGAGGATATGGCCGTTAGCGGGCAGCACATGCTGACATGGGCGAAGTCGCTAGTCTGGGTAAGTGAATATCCATTTGGCTAGTTTTGTAGCTGCTAACTTAATTCTAGCCCGGCTGCCATCTCCCCTGGCGAGTCATCCATCTCAAGCGACATCAGACCAAGATGCCGCGGCCGGCCAACAGTGTTCCTGTCTACGTGGTAGAGGGCGCACCTGTCTCGAAGAGTCCACTTACACGCAAGAAGCCAGGCAAGAAGCGACGAGTGCAGCTGCGCAAGCGGGCTACTGCCGCGCAGGCTGCCAAGGAAAATGAAGCGGAGAAGCGGACTCGGAAGAACCGCGAGAGGAAAATCAAGCGCAGACAAAAGGCGAGAGAGCAGAAGGCCGCGGCGGCTGGTGTTAGCGTCGAGGATGTCGTCATGGCCGATGGCGATGATCATTCCTCGGGCGGGGAAGAATGAAACTACCTAGCATCAGGATAGATACTTAACGTGATACCCGTGGGAGTGTTGGTTTTTCCCTGCATCGTCAGCCTCAATAGCATAATATATCAAATTAAAGCGGGCAGTTTTACTGTCGCGTAAGGACTCTGGAATGGATGAGTAGAGCTTTGCATGGTATTGAGCGGTCTGATCGAGGCCGATATGAAAGAAAGAAAAAAAAAGCATGCAATGCATCGCTTCGTGGAACTGATTAATATACAACGCTGTGGGTATGAAACAAAACAGGGAGCGGGGAGAAGAAAGCACTCGCAAGTTAGGTCAGACTCGCAAAGAAAGGTCCATTCTTCGCCAATTGAGTGGATATCCACACTTTACTTAGCGGGCGCGTCTAGAGTCGTCGTTAGCATTATCCTTTTCCTGGTTAATAACGATTGACTCACCGGTCTTCACGGCGGGTTCCGCAGGCGCAGCAGCAGGCTCCTCGGACTTGACAGCAGGGGCCTCGGTCTTAGTAGCAGCCTCTTCGGGCTTAGCAGCAGCTTGCTCGGTAGCAGGGGCCTCAGTCTTAGCGACAGGCTCCTCAGTCTTAGCAACAGACTCCTCTGGCTTAGCAACAGGCTCCTCAGTCTTAGCAACAGGCTCTTCAGTCTTAGCAACAGACTCCTCTGGCTTAGCAACAGGGGCCTCAGTCTTAGTAGCAGCCTCCTCGGCCTTAGCGACAGGGACCTCAGACTGCGCAGCAGGTGCAGGTGCAGGCGCAGGCGCGGCAGCGGCAGCAGCCTCAGGCTCGTAATGAGTGTCGACAGGGCCGGCGGTAGCGGTCATCTCAGGGGAGACGACAGGCTTCGCATCATTTGTCTCGGGAGCCTTAGCAGCGTCTAGAATAAATCAATAAGTCAGTCGAGGCCAAACGCGCAACGAAGTTTATATCAAATTGATAAGAATATCATACCAGGGGCAGAGTCCGGGGTGACAGCGGGGTCGGTGGGTTTCGCGGCAGGTGTCTCACTGGCCGCAGCGGCAGCGACAGGGGCAGCAGTCGCAGCAGGGGCAGGTTCAGGCTTCTGTTCAGCTTGCTTCTTAGCAGCCTTCTTGCGGCCGGCGAAGAACCGCTTGAAGCCCTTCTTGACCTGCTCAAGAGCGTCGGGTGCTGAGGAAAGTTAGCGCTGTGTACTTGCGGTTCCAACGAGCGACAAATGTTGGATCGCCTAATGTTGGGTCGGGAGTATAGGGAATTGTTATGGTCACTCACGAACACCAGGCATTTTGATCAACGAGCTTAAGATCAGATGAAACGGAGATTTGATAAATGTGATCAAGACTCGATGAGAAACGCGTTGCGAATCGAAAAGGAGGAGAAGCGCGCAGTTGTTCTATTTACTCCCACGTG
>PKQL01000366.1:0-28259 GCA_002916455.1 Penicillium sp. CF05
CCCTTGTCATGGCGCAGGAACACGAGAGACACAAGCCACACGATACTAAACAAGGATGACATGCGTAATAAAACGAGTTTACCGAGTAAGACGGTTGATGTCATAGGAATATGGCTACAAAAAATAATAATAACTTGGAAAATGGGGTCGGGGGACTAAAAGGGATATAGTGAGAAATAGCTTGAAGAAGTGCATGGGCAAGTTGACCGTCAAACGGGGGATTTGGGCCAATCAGGGGAACGACAAGCGCGAATATGGCGGTCTTTGAAGCCAAAGCACAGCCTCACTAGCCACAGACTATACAAGATAAAAGTGACAAGAATAGTACCTGGACTTCCCGTGTATTCAGCGTCATGCGCTAAGTACTATGGAGGTATTGCAGATCCCTAAGGCCCCACTGGACACCAGACCCTCCAGGCTCCAGAGCGCCATCTATAGAGCCTGCATAACGCCTAGTACATATATAACTGTCGAGTGCCCCTCCCTTTTCTCAGAATATCTTCCTCAATCTACATACATTTGACATACATTTGACATACACTTGACATTTTACATCTATCCATTGTCACACTTGGGTTTCACATCCGATCATCTACATACGGTGATCATATACCATCTTCGCGTGACCCCCAATAAATCAGTCACGGTGTCGCCCTACCGCTCGACCTCGTACACTATTGACCCCACGACTCACTTAACTTCGAGAGAGAGACCTCCTCGCCGTCTTAGTCTGACACGACGTCTACTTGGACTACGCCGAACCAACACAATGCCTGCCCCCATCGAGATAATAGATCCTCTCGCCGTCGTGCGTGACCTCCACGACGACGAGAAGTTGGTGGTCGACGAATTTGAGCGTCATGCCAGCCACTGCCGCTTCTGCTCCCACGCCGTCCAAACATACAAGGATGGTCTTGCACTCTGCGAGTCGGGCAACACCCGCGCCCGCACTCTCTGCAACTACATCTTCAGCCAAAGCGGCAAGCACTTCTCTACTGTGGACCTTGAGAGCGGCAAGTCGACACGGGTGAAGCTGCCCCGGGATGCCTTCGCCTCCCGCGAGCTTTTCACAGCGCTCGAACAAGGCCTGCGCATCCGCGAGAAGGCCGTTGTCGTTCAGAAGCCCGTCCAGCCTACCCAGGCCACCAGCTACGACCGGACCTACCCCGTCCCAGCTCGCCGGGTTAGCGGCAAGCAGACTCGTCCCCGCTCTATGTCTCCCGAGGCTTACCAGCTCATTGAGAGGGCCCCTCGCCTTTCTCGCTCCCCTACTTCCATCATGTACCGCTCGCCCGGTGGCTCTCCCAGCCGTCCATCCTCCAGCCGTGGGTCATTGTACAGTGTCGACCGACACGAGCGTGTGGAGCGCCACTACGAGTCTCCCCGCCGCTACGTCGAGGGTTCCCCCAAGCACCGTTGAATGTATACCTGGCGACGTACTCGGCAACGTACCTGGCAACATATTTCGACTCTGGTTTATCTGATTATGACCATACACCCACCCCACCTCAATCGCTTTAGAGAAGCTCCAATTCACTCGCGATGGGCATTGATTGCSCACCCCCATTTGACCGCAAGACGGTCTTTGTCGGTAATGTGGAATTAGCACATTATCGGCATACCCCCATCCCATACCCTAGTCTTTGATGATCTGGATTGATAGGGCCTGCCTGGATGCGCCCTCAGGAATTCACTTTTCTGTTTTCCAGCTTTGATCTTTGACCCGAGTGCACTTGGGGTTCTGGACTTGCGGGATTTCCCAGTCTCGGACCCCGACTTGACTGTGACTCGATCAATTGCTTTGATTGTACGCAAGAATCTGCAGGCTTGGCCAAGCTCCATTACTGGTGTTCTTCCCGAAGGAGGATGCAGGTGTGGAGACATTGGCCAATGACAGATGTGGAAAGTCGCTGTGTTTATGCATATGTTTTTCTCCCTTTTACTGCACGCTTTATTGGCTGTTGTTACTGTGACTCATTTTTCATGTGGAGAAGCTTGTCTCGATGGTTTTGATTTGCCAATTTTCCTTTGTCTTTGATATTGAAATGCGCCCTTTTGGGACAAGGCTGTCAGCCTCACACTCTTTTGACGGCCACTCTTGGAATTACCTAGATACTTTGCACGCGTTACGAAATATTGAATGTCTTACTGGAAAAACCTACCATATTCCAAGAGAAATAATTATAGAATAGATAAGATTTGCACACTGAGACATCGTAGGATTTCAAGTATAATTGCTAGACAGTCCAGTCATGAGGCTACCCCACGTTGTCAAATTGCGACGATCATACCCACCAACACCCTGCGTTCCCCACCATTTACACGTATACTTTACTCCCGAGGGTTTTTTAGGTTCTTACAGTTTTATACATGACTCACTGCGGAGCTGTGGCTGAGGCGTTGGAATCATCTGCCTCAGGCGAGAAGGCAGTAATATTTTACCCTATGTGATATGCTCATATCACCTGTACAAACTGTCGAGGCCACGTGAGTTTCTTTAAAGATGTTGTCGCGTATGATAATGAGAACGTGATGCATAGGCGAAGAAGAACCAGTCACCAGCTGCACCTTTTAGTTCTATCACTACCTCGCCATTATCAGAGATAGCCACGGGACTACAATTTGCTGCGCCTAAATCCTCACAACCCAACACCGCCAGTCTATCACTGATAATAGTTTGGCACTTTGAGTCCTTTGAACTCAAACGAAGTGTTCTCCCGGCGATCAATCACAGTCTTATGATGAACATCTCGAATCCGAGCTCGAACATACTCAGTCCCGTTGGATGCAGGGTTACATTGGCTTTTGTTTTCTGAGTGCGCGTGTTATACATCATGTAGCGCAAGTGGTCATCGGAGCGCCTGTCATAAGCGTGGGCTTGGACTAGGTGGTCTCCCGGTAATTCCAGGATAATCACTATCAAGACAACAGCTTGCGGATAACCTTGTCAAAGAGGTCTCGATGGAAGCTGGAGATCTCGTCGTAGTTGTGGCGGATGATTCGGTGTTTAGGAACATCATCCCATTCAGGAATGGCTTTGGGATTATTGAGCTGCACAAGTTAGCTAGATTCAACATGTTATGTAGATGGATATATATTTACCATTTCTATATTGTCTTTCATGCCCGTGTCTCCAATCCACTTTGAGTTTTCACGGTAGCCGAAATACTCGCCTCGGCAAAATTGTATTCGAAGTTTTGCTTTTCCTCGATGTTCTCTTTGAAAAACGCATTTCCGATGTGTGGAAACGTGTCTGAGAGATCAGCGTAGTCATTGTTTATAGAAACAGTACAAGTGCCCCCATTAAAAAGGGATTCTAGCACGATAAGCGGCCTAATTCCCACTCTATTTATACCTACTGTGAAATACAAGAAGATTTGGCTTACATGGCCTTGTTATGTCTGTTTTGGTATTCCTTCTAGTATATCCGTTGCGCAAATGCCAGCACTTAACTACTTCATGTCGATTTTCCAAGGTATCGATATCCCTAGTTATTCATGCTCTCTATGCTAGAAGTGCCCTACCTTTCACCTATAAACATCCGCTGCTTCTTTATATTGGATCAAGGCTCTTAATCAGCTTTCCTCGAGGTGGTGGATATTCCCATCGGGCTGAGGATTGATATTGCCAAATTGAAAATTTTTAATTCTCAACAACTCAATACTGAAGCCAAGGGTCCTGGATAAGCTCTCTTGCAGTGGGTCCGCTTTTAGGATTCCACTGCAGCATTTTGAGAGCGAATACGATGAAGAGTCGCTTTTCTTTCCCGGAAAGGAATGGCACCAAGGTCTCAAAGTTGAAATCTTCAGATGGAATCAAATGAGGGTATAAGTAATTACCTATGAAACGTTAGACGGCTTTTTCTGTTTTTAAGGAAAACGATCACTTGCCTGTTGATGAGAATAGACTCCTTCGAATTGAGGGGTCACAGCTGTCTAAAAGGGTCAGACGGTGGTTTCCCCAGTAGTCTAATCATCAGGGCTACATGAGCCTCCTTTGAATAGCGTGCATCTGGATGAGACCGCCCAATTAACTTGTTCGACATAGCTTCGATCGTAGCCCTTTCAAACAAATTGAGCTCTAATGGCAGGCAATTACCAGTAATCCCCAGCGAAATTTTGATCAGAACCGGATCAGGAGCAGATGTGGCTGCATTTCGAGGCAATTTGACGCAGCTACATAGAGGAACTGTGTAACACTGTGCGGAGGGGGAAGAACCGTGGTGAATAACTCCTTGGGAAAGTTGTTTTTACCAGGAATAACTAGGACTGCTAAACCATCTTTTCATAGATTCCCACCGCCGAGTTACCCTGACTAACACGCCCAAGTCACAACCAGCTCAAGGCATTCTCGTATTCCCAGATTCGGTATATCATTCGTTGGTTCTCCGTCATTATGGCTTTCTAGACTATGTATTCCGCAATCTGAAGGAACAATGAGCAATGAAGGTTCAATCAAGCAAGTTGGTAGACGCTCCGGCAATACGTATTTTTTTGGGGGGGGATATGTCGTGATCCAAACTATCATGGCACCTTGCTCTAACAGCCCGCGCCGCCAAGAACGGAGGGGTACTTAAGAATCAAGGTATTTCAAGAGACTGAGGTAGAGGTTTGATTATTGGATGTGGCGACGTTATTCAGAGCAATTCATCCTGCAGTGAACGGATCTAAAAAACCGACAACATGGGGTCGGATAAGCGCGACGAACTGGAAGTAATTACTTCCAGTATACCTTCAACTCCTCCCAATGACATCAATCGCAAGGATTCAAAAAGCGAATACAACGCCAAGCTTGAGAAAAAGGCGATGCGAAAGATAGATTTCTGGCTCGTTGGCTTTTACTCGATTGTGTACATCTTCCGAGTCATTGATTCGAATAACTACTCCAACGCCGCCATCATCAACCTAGAAGCAGGCACTGGAATAAAGAAAGAACTGGATTTCAACTCCTCGCAATGGGCCTGGACACAGTCCATCTTCTCCTACAGCTACCTCATTTTCGAGCCCACGAACACCATCCTTCTGAAAAGAATCACGCCCTCGAGATGGATGTTCGTCCTGATTTTGTCCTGGGGTATCTGCGCCTGTGCTGCCGGTGCTGCACAGGACTTTCCGGGGATGATGTGTGTACGGTTTGCAATTGGAATGGCTGAAGCCGGGTTCTACCCTTCTGTGCTATATCACATGGCATTTTGGTACAAGCCGTCTGAGCTGCGGTGGAGAATAGCTCTTTTCTACTCCCTTGGTCAAGTGTCTGGCGCATTGAGTGGGCTGCTGGCATACGCCATTAGCTTTATGGATGGAGCTGGTGGGTTATCAGGCTGGCGATGGCTGTTTGTCATCCAAGGTCTTCCGGCAATCGTGCTATCTGTGGTAGCATTGTTCGGTCTTCCCGATTACCCCGAGACCGCCCGCATGTTGACAGAAGAGGAGAGAAACTTTCTCAAGGGCCGTCTATTCTCTTCAGCGCCTTCTGGCAAAGACAAAAGCTGGAGCTGGCGGGATATGAAGACGCTTCTTTTTAGTCCCACGCTGTACACATTTACTGTCTACTGGATCGAGCATGGTATTGGCGGATTTGGAGTGAATTACGCTCTGCCTACTGTTATCTACGAGCTTGGTTTTACTACAACCGCTTTATCACAGTTGATGAATATTGTGAGTTGGGCTCAATCAAATGAAACACACTAATCTGCAAGACATCGCTAACCAAGCTCGTAACGAAGAGCCTCCGTACGTCGCATGCTTTTTCTTCTTGAATACCCTCGGGTATTTGCTACACAAAGGAGGGATCAGACCCTGGACCACCGCTGTTGCGAGTAAGCATGAATCCTCCCAATTGCGCATAAGGTCCCTACTGATAGCAAAAACAGTCGAAAGCACAATAATCATCTGCTACATTATCCTAATTACAGTCCCAAACTCCATCGTCAAATACCTCGCCTTGGTTGTAGCCACTGCCTGTGCCGGCTCTGCATACCCTGTCATCTGGCCAGAACGTATTCGTGCGCTCGAGGGTACAGTGGCCGTGGGCATTGGTATTGGGCTGACGAATGCCATGGCTCAGTTTAGTGGCATTGTTGGGCCTCATGTGTACAGTACGGTGTTCGGACCGACGTATCGGGTATCATATGTTATCTGTCTTTGTTTCCTGTGTGCGGCTATCTCGGGAATTCTGGCTTCGTGGTGGCTTGTCTGGCGGAAGGATCGAAAGAATGAATTAGAGGCTGGAATAGAAGATGATGCATGATGATTCAGGAGAGAATCCTTACTCTAGGTTATGTGACAGATAGGACTTATACGAAGAAGACGAATCTACCATTTACAGCGTTTATTTAACCAACGCATATAATTGTTTGTTCCCTTCCCTCTTCATCTTACTTTATTCCAGTCCTTTATGGTGTCTACTTGAAACCAGGCATCCTGAGGCCAACAAAAGGTGAACGTAGTCAAACATTGTGAACGCGGAGACTTGAACTTCAAAGCAAACAACTTCAGACTATTTCACTTACTGCCTGGCATAGCTGTCCCCATCTCTTCCTTTCAACACGTCTCTCCTCCCCAAACTCAACAATCTTTCCATCTCACACTTGTCACGCTTGAGAGCTCATACCAGAGCAGGCTGCAGTTTACAGATTGATCTCACTTGCTTAACCCTCCACCCTGCCAACCATGCCACACGCAGGCCCCATGGACTTCCAGGCCCTCATCCTGTGTGGTCCTGGAGGTTCACTCAATACATTCACCTCCAGACCCGAAGAGTATCCAAAATGCCTCATTCAAGTTGCAAACAGACCCATGGTATTCTATGCCATTGACTTTTGCAGACGATCAGGTGTCATGGGTGAGTCCAAATCTTCTCACTGCCTTGTTCCATTGAAACGAATTGGCTAACTATACCCCAGATATCACACTGATCACCCCTCCACTGTCCTTCCATCCCCTTCGGACCGCCTTGGACCAGAACCCATACCTTACATCGTTCTATTCACCCTCAGTCTCAGTTGTCGCACCGAAGGACCTCGAGATGACAATGGGAACCGCCGAGCTCCTCCGCCTCCCCGAAGTACAGAAATGTATTACCAAAAATTTCCTCCTTCTTCCCTGTGACCTGATTTGTGAACTCCCCGGAGAGTTAATCCTCGAGGCGTGGATTGCCAATCAGTATGTCGACGAGGGCAGCGATTCTAAAGGGGATCGCCATGCATCCCCTCCAACTACTTCCTACTTCGACCGTCAGCTGCAAACTCGGTCCGGCGGTCTCGCTGTGTATTACCAGACAGAACATCGAGAGGAGAGTGTCCATGAAGAAGCAACTGATTTCATAGCTATCGCACCCCTCCAGCAGAACGAAGCACCAGTTATTCACGGCCCCGAGGGACCGACAATCCCACGATTCAGTCTATCCAAACTCCTCATGTCAATGCCGATGACCACAATCAAGGAAAAAATAAAGCAAGACAAAAGTCTCCTCGTTCGCCATTCTCTCGTCCAGAATTGCCCGCGTATCAGAATGCTCACCACCTTCCGCGATGCCCACGTCTACGTCTTCCCTTACTGGGTCAAACATCTAGTCCACGAGCAACGCAAACTGGAATCCGTTAGCGAGGACTTCGTCGGCAACTGGGCCAAGTCAGCATGGCAGAAAGGTCTCGGCGACAAGCTAGGCCTGACCAAGAACTTCAACCAAGACACGACTCCCACCCAGGAGAGCGAATTCACCCCCGAAATTCACACTGGTGCATTCGTCGACAAGATAATCGACCTCAGGGACATGAGCACGACCAGAAGTCACACTTCCGATATGCAGCCAGAGCAGTTTTATCAATCTTTTGAAATGCCGCAAATGCTAGCCTACGTCCACCGAGGATCGACCCCGTTCATCCGACGAGTAGATAACACAGGCGTCCTTCTTTCAACCTCCCTTTTCCTGGCAAAACTACCATCCATTGAGGAAGTCGGCCCCAAGAATGTGTCTCCTTTTGCCCACGCCCATAAAGTTGCCTACCCCGAGGGCGTGGCTTCGCCTAGCACTGTTACAAAGAAGGATTGTCTGCTCGGCGAGAATGTGATTGTGGCATCGGGTGCTGTTATCAAGGAGAGCGTGATTGGTGCAAACTGCCATATTGCTGGCGCTGCCCGTATCATGCGTTGTGTCTTGATGGAGGGCGTCGTCGTTGAGACTAGGGCTGAATTGACCGGATGTGTGATCGGTCGACGAGCTCTGATTGGTGGGGAGTCGGTGCTGAGGGGGTGTGAGGTCCAGGATGCTACTGTGATTGCAAAGGGAACAAATGCTAGGGATGAGAAGTTCATGGTTTCTGAGGATTTCTTTGTCTAAGGGGGGATGGTGTGCTGGCGACGGGGTTACGGCCTATTCCATGTCACCGGTGTTTTCAAGGTAAATTTTGCAGTTGAGAAGATAGGAGAAAATAAAAAAAAACTAGCATCCCTGGTTAAAAGATACATCTTCCGAATCCTTTGCCTTTTGTATAAGATGAGTTGAGTACTAAGGTGACCTCAGGTATGCATCGCTGTTCACAGTGTAGAACAACACCTCCAAAGTTTACGTGCATTTGGTTCTATCACAAAGACAGGGGCATTGCCTATATTGTAGTATATTTATTTCTTACATGTTTTCTAAGATCTCCCTTCAAACGGTATACGATAGCGACAGTCATTCCTCCAGAACACCAACAGACGTGCGAATTGAGCCATTGCTGTACGAACCAATACAGCAATGGATTGATCTAGCAGTATTCAACCCAGGCATCGAGGTTCATGTTTTTGATGACAGTCGAGAACTTGTCCGCGTTGGCTGCGTTGCAGGCTGATCTCTTTAACGTGGAGGAAAGAACAGCTCTGGTTCGGAGCTTGTGATGACCGTGTCCGTATCGATGCTTTTGCTTCTTGGTGGCAGCGGCGCTGGCTTCGTCTTCCTCCTCATCCTCCTCATCCTCCTCGTCCTCCTCATTCTCATCATTCTCATCATCCTGGGCTTTGGTGTCGGTGTCCGTGGTAATATCGGTGCAAATCTTGGTGACGTCTGCATCTGTGCTAGTTGCAGCGGCAGCGGCAGCAGAAGTAGAAGCAGGGATAACAGCAGCAGTGGCAGTGACGGTAGCCTCGTCGTCAGTGGTAGTCTCAGTGGCAGATTCAGAGGTATCATAAGAGCCATCAGACCCAATAGTTTCCGCAGAGTATTCAATATGAAAAACAGGCTTATTGACTTCAGTGAAGGCAGCATAGACCTCACACTCGCTATACTCCGCACACTGCTCATTGACCGACCACTGCATTTTATCGATCACCGAACCGATAATATCACCACCATTCTTCAACCCGACCGACATACCACGGGAGTGCGCCTCCGACGCCAGGAAAGTCAAAAAATCAACCGAGTCAGCCTCGGTCAACCCAAGCCCATTCTGATTCCCATACGCATCAATATTATCCGGGTCAACACCATCGCAGCCCTTCTGCTGCGCCATATCCAGCCGCCAGCTCATAATCGTGCGAACGCTGCTCGACTTGATATTAAGCCAGCGCTCGCCTGGCCATTCATCAAGGTTGCTGCCGAAGTCTGCGGTGTCGAACTTGCTAATGTCTGGGCGCCAGTTTTCGTACGTGCCAGCAGAGAAGTAGCATATGACTTTGTGGCCTTTGCCCTGGAGAGTTGTGATTGTCTCGGCGGTGTTGTCGAAGAGGTCGATGTCCCAGATGTCGGCGTCGATTGTAGTGTCTTCGACGGCGTCAATGAGCTGAATTTGCCATTTGACTCCGGCTGCTGGTTGCCAGATGGCGGTGTTACCGGTGCTGGTGGTATCGCGCTTCAGGTTACTCTTCTGGTTGTGTCCAGCTCCAAGTTCAGCTCGGAGGTCTATCCCGATGACAAGGAAGAAGAGGCCCAGAACGCAGGATACTACCAGCTTTCTCTTTGTCGGTAGGACCTGCCATCCCGAAGTTTGGGCGAAGTTCATTATTTTGATAAAAGTGTTCTAAGTTGAAAGGAGTGTAAGAAATGAATTGTGTACAAAGGAATGGATAGACAACTTGAATCCAGCAAGTGTCAGGAAAAGGGGAGACTGAAGGATAGTGAAGATAGAATGGGGAACATAATGAGTAGATGACCGGTACTTATAGTCGTAGAGATACCGGTCAGAAGTATTTGGTCTGTAGCTTGCACCGAGCTGTTTCAAATTTCCACATATGGAATTGTAGGTATAAGGCTGGAGATCGCCTAAGATGACCGAACCACTAGCGGGGGACATTAAACGAAGCCAAGCAAAATGGAAACCCCATTACGTCCCAGATCGGACCAGTAGAACTCGAGCAAATGGTAGACTAAATTGAGCAGGATCGGTCCGAAAGAGTATGGGAAAGATGAAACGACTGCCAAGAAACGCCTCGCGGTAGATGTAGTCCGTTGATTTGCGGATATTCTCTTGAGGTAAAGGGATGCAATCTTACTTGTATCATTTCGTCCAAGATGCAATTCTCTGGTGCCACTATTTTCCAATCGGAGGGACCGGTAGATCCCCGTATTGATTAATTAGACAGTTGAGATCTATAAAGCGATAAGTCAATTCAACACTCAACTTCAACATTAGAACATGAATTTAATGGAACCATCTCGGAGAATTGTCAAATGTTGCTCCAGAAATCGAACAAAATAGCCGATGTCAACGGCATTAGCGTCATGCCTACCTAGGTAGAGTTGAGCCAATTATATAGACCTACCCCTTGGCCACATGGCGCCTGGTCACTTTGGCCCTGTAAGAGACGCAAAGTACTCAATACAGTTAAGAAATATCTCCGACTTGCCTTGGCACATTGCTTACGGCGCTTACCTTTCACACAGAATGTCATTTCAGACACGTCTCACCTGAGAAATCTTCCATAGTCAGATCGTTTCCATGACCCTGGCACTCCAGCATAAACAATATAACATGAAATAGTGAAAATAGATATAGAACCTAATAAAATCCGGTATAAAAATCTGTATCCCCGACTATATCCATGTATCTGTTGCACTGCATACCCTAAGTATTTATTCCAAGTCAAATCAATCTGACGTGCATCACACCCCTGTAACTATGTAGACTAATGGCCATTATACACCTCATAAACGAACTACCTCCTAGAATGGACCTCCTGCAAACACCTTTGCCCAGGCACGTACACACTGCACTGCAATGTATCACTCTCACCCAAGGGTGCGTATACCACATTTCAGTTTTGGCACCAAGAGCCCAACAACATCAATCTCAATACAAACGCAGTATCCTGATATTCTAGACTCTAACAAATATGCTCGAGTTTGGGATATTGATTTGGATTTTCTATCGGATTCCTGGTTGAAATCAATGTAGGGCTACACACATGGATGCCACAAGACGGCCCGAACCAGAAACACGCTAGTCTGCATTGGGTTACTCTATAACGGCCCGGCAACAGCTTAGCCTCATCACGTCTTTCCTCCCTTAAACACATGCTTCAAGTCTAAAAACATGCCCCCAACAAAATCTTCCGACAAAATATTTCCAATCACAACCTTCATTTCAGAGCTACCAACCAACCTCATCTTCCCATCATCTTCTGAAAATGGCCCTGTCAGTGGACGCTTGGTCATTGTAGGTGATGTACACGGGATGAGAAAGTCCCTCGAGGCCCTCCTAGACAAAGTCAGCTTCGACAGAAATAAGGGAGATCATCTTATACTAGTTGGCGACCTAGTCAATAAAGGGCCCGATAGCGTTGGTGTCATTGATCTGGCTATGAAGCTAGGCGCTAGCGCTGTGAGAGGCAACCACGAAAATGCAGTTCTTAATGCGGCCGCAGGGATCAATGCCACTAAGGATAGTCCACTACACCCCAAAGGCTTAACTGGCAGTCCAGCCGTACCTGAGAATCCCGAAGCCGACCTACCCGGGGATAATGCTCGAGATGTCGAGATTCCCGACAAAATCGGCCCTGCTACAAGTACCGGCATTTCTACATCGCAAACTACGGCATCGGTACTTTCGCAGCACCAGCTCGACTGGCTTGCTGCCTTGCCTTTGATATTGCGCATCAAGCTACCACATGTTCCAACATCCTCTCTCGGCGACACTTTAACTGTCGTACATGCGGGCCTAGTTCCTAGTATCTCACTTGAAGACCAGGATCCACATGGTATAATGCATATGCGGAGCCTCGTTCGTACATCAGATGAGGACGGATTCATACCGGCTGAAGTTTCCGGAGAAGAAAGCTGGGTCATGGAATGGGACCGGTGGCAAGATATGCAAACATCCAAAACTACGGTGTTATTTGGACACGATGCAAAGCGTCGTTTACAACGAAGCAAGTATGCAATTGGGCTGGATTCGGGGTGTTTATACGGCCATCAACTAAGCGCGGTTGTGATTGGGGTTTCCGACAAGGAGATTGAGCATCGTGTGGTTCAAGTCGAATGTGCTGATGCGCCTATAATCCCAACAGTATCTGTGGAACAAGGCGACAAGACAGCTGATGTATAACCAGTGTAACAATACGAATAAAATTTCACTTACCCCGACAAACGGTGTCAAATTCACAGTGAATAGATATTGAAGTACACCAATTCTCAACTTTCATTAGTCTGTGCCTAAGTACGTTCGTGGATCTTTTGCTGGTAGGTAGATACCCAAAAGGTTCTTCATTGTAATCTCAAAACTTATTAGTGATATATATGAACTTTTTACTCGAGAGAGTCCTAGCGTCGCCTTGCAAGGCAACGATCGAGTGTAAACACTTGGTGAATTAAACAATGCTCGCTATTCCCAAAATCCCAAAATGCATGATTTTCAAGGCCACATAAGCAATTCCCGGCCTTGAGCCTTGAATCTCGAGACCATGAAGCCCGGACTGCAATTGGCCTCCCAATCCTCCTCGAACCCTGGGTTCGGGTTGTGTGGGTTGATTGGTTGCTTCTTCGAAGAAACCATGGACAGACCGCGAGGAACCTCGTCCTCTGATGATTCGGCATCGATGTCAGCACATGGACACGTCGAGGTTGTTCTGGCTCCTGGCGTGGTGCAAGGGCAAGGGCCCAAGGAGCGATTGCATGGGACGCATTTGTAGTATGCTGAGCCTGAGTTTGTAGATAGACGCACTCCGGGGAGTCCGCATTGTTCGCACTTCCAGGCCTTTGATGAGCGCTCGAGTTGGATAGTCATGGTGAAAGACGGTTGACCCTGGATCATTGACTAAGGTTTGTATAAGTAACTGTTCAGGCGTAGGGAGGTATTTGTATTACTCACATGTGCAATAGTTGTTTGGAATAAGGTACCCGAGGAAAGTGAAGCGGGAGTAAAAGCTTGGAATTGAATTGTACTGTTGGCTCTCAAGTCCGGGGAATACTTATCCCTTTATAAACCCTGGAAGACTTTGCGGGGGAGTTCCACGGGTAGATCATTATAACGCCATCCGGTCCAACCCCAACTTGTGTTGCAAACATGAGATCAAAAATTCGATAAAATCCCTTGGCGATCCCTGTGAAATCACGTAAAAGATGGGATTCTAGACTCAGATTTGATCATAAAAAGTAAGGCATGGCTGAATCGAGTTAGCATATCCCCGACGCAAAGCGAATTTTTAGGTAATATCACGCAAATGGATCAAGTGACCCCTGGAAACATTTACGTTTCCTTTTCCCTAATTGGTCGTTTCTATTTAGAGGAATTGCAGAAATTTCAGAAATTGCAGGCAATGAAGTCATTGCCACAGCACGCTTGAGGCATTATTATCCAATTGGTTGCTCGGCCCGGACGTTCCCCGCATTCTGGTCGTTTCTGGTATCTCAGGTGATTTCTCAGGTGACTGGAACAAACCCAACAAACAAGCACGCCTTCTGGAACCATCACATGATTGGATGGCAAATTATTCCCAACAATTTCCACTTGCACCGTCTACCTAGGTACTATAGATAGAATGGTTACATAGAATTGAGAAGAAGTGTCTTGAATCAACTCATGTTGTAGAATCGAAATTGCCACTACATAAATCCATGCTGCAATGACAAGAGGATAAAATAAAATACAAAGGTTGTAAACAGCAACATATTCCTCCTATGACGTATTCATGTATCTTTTCTGTGGATAAGTCATACAAAAGTTACCTACATATGTACAATGACTTAACGCAAATTCCCCCCATCGCCCGGCCCGGAACACCCCAGATTATAGGGGCAACTCTGCCGGTCAAAAAATTACATATGGAGTTAGCACATACAGTGGGTCTTAATGGGATATACCGCCCTATATACCGCCCTATATACCGCCTTTTAACTTCTGCCAGTTCTGCCAGTTTCAACCCCCTATTACTTTTTGTCAGCAGGACAATCCCGAGGTCTTCCAAGGTTGGAACCCTTAGAAATCTCACATGCATCCTAGGAAGGTCGCCCCCTGTACTATTAGTTAGTTCCATATCATTATTCCATACTTTATTCTGTAGTAGTATCTTGGTCAATTATGAGGCTGGGATTTATTAGGAATTCAGCTGCTTTATGCATACTGTGCAGGTCCAACCCGACTATAAACCGCATGGTCGATACACCAGTGACCATTGAACCGCTGCAACCATCCGATAGTTAGAGTAGCTTCACTAGGCCGGGCTCATGAATACCAAGTCGAGGTTGGATATACTAAGTACGATACCACTGTATCTCGCCCAGATACCCTAAGGGCAACTGGTAAAACAGCTGGATTCATGATAAATCCCGCATATTGATGTTGCTATTGATCGCGATACCTGCATCCAGGGTTTGGGCTATTGAATATGGGACAGGAAGTGCTGAAGAAGCTTAGAAAAATCAGATACTGAGATTGGATAACAGAGCATAGGGATGGCAGCCAGGTCTGTTGAATTTATTAACGATCCTTCTTTTAGTGGTGATACTTGAGATCGACGAAGGTGTATCTTCAAATTTTATAGCGTCCCTATCGACTAGACTGCATCAAAGCGCTAGACTATCACCACTTCAATAACTGAATTAAAGCTTCAGCAATTACAGAAGAAAAGTAGAAAAAAACCGTGTAATAATGGTGCCGAGTATTTCATATATTAGGATTCAAATTATCATATCTCTTAACCGTTATATGTAACAACGAGGAAGTTGGCGGTCTACTATCGAAGGGAAACGTTACTCACGGACTTATCCAACTAACAAATTGTAATTCATAGCTTTTGTAAAAGCTGCAGGATCTCTTCCATTAACTATCCTATCTCTCCCGTAACTCCATATGCAACTACCGGTTTCAATCACTCACTGGCGCATTTACCACTTTTGCAGACCAGGTGACTGGAGCAATCGTTCTCATCTTTGCAAGAAGCACCTGGAAAATTACTTAGCAACTACGGAGAAAAGTATGGGAAGCAGACTTCTTACCAGCACAGTGTCCCTCTCCCTCGCAAGACTCGCTAGTTGGGTTGGAGCCAGCCGTAGTTGTTGGAGAACCTCCGTCACCTCCATCTACCAGCTTAAGATTCTTCGCAAGAGCGGTCATAAGCTTGTCTCCCATAGGGCGCAGAGTGCTGAAGTTGGTGACATAATTCTTGTTGAGAGCACTGCTGGGGAGCACCGAGTCCTCGTCAGTAAAGAGGTTAGCTGGTTGGATTAGTACCTGTCAAGACAAAGACATAAAACTTGCAGACTTACAGGTCACGTCAGCATAACCACGGGCACTGTTGCCATTCGTCATCGGGGAAGCAGATCCGGGCCATTAACCATGAGGCCTCGCCGATAACCTGAGGGGTATCTCCATCGGAGTCACCGTAAATGCCGTAGAACATCTTTCCATCACTAGCTTTTAGTTGGAACAAGACATAGTTGGAATATCAATCAAAGCGGACAAATATTACCAGATAACGGCACTAACGTTGTTTCCAGGAAGCTGCTTCGCGTACTTGGTTCCAAACCTGTCGGGAATCACAAAGAAGGGAACTTCGTAGGCAGCTAAAGCACCGAAGTTGGTTTGGTGCTGACCATTCAGTTTCCTTGCACATCGGGTCAGCAATAATATCCCAATCAGACAAAAAATATTCACCATACCTTGCACTTGTAGTCAATGCCGTCGCAGTCGACATCCATATCCGCAACCCAAACATATGCCGCACCCTATCATCGGTTTGGTCAGTATACGGATCTTGTAATTAGCTTATTGGTACGAGCATGTAGCTACCTCGTCGAGATTAGTCCAGTCGCTATAGATGGTAACTTTCTTAGCACCCTTATCGCCATTGATAGGATAGGTTGCATCCGGCACAGGTGTGCTAGCCTTTACAGCAGCGCTCTGCAAAGCAGCGGCGGGAATAGACGAGCCAGCAGCGAAATAGCTTCGTGGAGGGCCGCCGTCTGGCTTGTTGAATTGGAGCCATCGACTATTTGCGCGAGCCCCGTGCCAAACAACGCAAAGAGGGCAAAGGGGATTGAGGGGATGTAGGTCATCATGATTGCTAGTCGAAGAGTTGGGATTTGGGAAAGAGATGATATTCTTGCTTTTCGGGGCCGGACAAGTGGTGCTTTTATCAACTATTTTGGTCCCTAAAGGATCATACAATCAGCGACTAGTAAATACTACCTCCGCAATCACCGGCGCTAATTTGCACCACATGCTTGTTTTTCACATACTAGGCTCATATTACCTTGTCAGCTTCGGCTATGCAGTTGATCATTCAGCCCATACTTCAGTTCTGCAACAAGTGGAACACACTAACTCTGAAGGGCACAGATACAACGTTGATCAGCCACAATAGCTATAGCATCAGGCCACTAATAGGACCAATCTTTGGTATCCTTGGGAAATTGTCCCTGAAACACTAGGTGGGGAAGGCTTTCCGCCCCGGATACCCTTATATAGCGTCACATCGGCGATGTTGTGATGTAAATGACAATGATGCAAGGCTAGCTAGGACTTTCTTGGTTGCAGACATTAGCTCCCTACGTCCTACTCCAGATTTAGGAAATGGCCCGACGTAAGTAGAAACTGGTCGTAATATGAAAATGCTTCAATTTGATAGATCGCCACAAACCCACAGAAGTATCCAGTCCGCATATTCAGGGAAATCCACAACTATAAAGGCAACCAACGGCCCAGTAAGCAATATCCTACTAATCCCACCAAGGAAGCGGTTAAAGCTTGTACTGAATTGGCGAGTTCCACGAGGATTGTTATCATCAGTATAAGACCGAACATAATAGAGGCGACCACGCTGACTGGACCTAATTGCAAAAACCAAGATGAGTTGGCAGAGGGGCGTGGTAGTCCCCCATCTATAAGTCCACGTTGAAATATCGAGAGAACGGTGGAAGACGAGAGACTTTATTGGTGTTTATCAACCTCGCATATGATGATAATAAATTGGCGCGTTTATGGCTAGCAAATTCAAAATAATAACCACAACCTCGAAACTTGTAAATTAGCCAAAAATGTTTACAACATAGTTATGGGTTGATCTGGCCCAGGGGGCCCCAAAATCAATGACTAAGCAATATCCACGTGACCTACGGGAAACAATCAACTCCGACCTCGAAATTGTTTCGGAGCGACAACTCGACCAAGCACCCCGAGACGCCGCCCAAGATGGCTAAGAAAGGTACGTGGAACGAGAAACCCGAGAACTCAGTCGCACGATCCTTCCGCCATGTCATATGCCGCAATTGGAAATGCCAAACTGGCGACGACAATGAAAACCAAGAATACCCGGATTCTTTTGCGGCCGATGGCTAACATCGTCTTTTCCCCGACATAGCGAAGTCCCGTACCATTGCCGTCCGGCTGATCTCCATGGCCATGACGGGTTACTACCGCACCATGATCCGGCCCCGTGTACACCGTCCTCTCAGCATGATGAAGTACGACCCTGTCATTAAGAAGCAGGTGCTTTTCCTTGAGGCGACCAAGGGTGGAAAGAATAAATAAGCTATTCGACTTGGATCTGAGTTCTGCTCCGTCTTTTTCCATTTCGATTGTTGTGCGCCTTGAGAGATGTTCGCCTGCCTTTCAACCGCGATGACGACTCTGATTTCGGTCTCTTCTTTTCCTCCAATCAAACTTGGCCTTTTGCGTTTCTTTGCAATCGCTATCCCGATACGCCGATGAACGTTATCTCCGACTTTGCGCAGATTAGGGAAATGCGAGAGAAGTGTGTCAGGGAAACCAGCCCTGTGTGTACATTATTTTACTGGAGACAAGGGAAATTGTGATTTCCCCGGTTTCTTGGATCTTCTGCGGTAAACCTCCTTTTGTTGGAGCATTGTGTTTGGCGTTAAGAGCAATACAGCTTTGGGTACCTCAATAAAACTAAACTAAATATCCCACAACATTCCACTCCATCGCCTTCCGAAGCATGAGTCCTGCTCGGGGCTCTTTTCGCCCATCCATTCATGACAACAACATTTCTTTCTAAATCAATACTTGAATAGCAGCGGACGTGTCGCACACCTTGTTGTGGATGAAATGAGTATGGAGAATTTGCTCAACATGGCCAGAGTAAAATAATGGAGGAAGGGCATCTTTCTCGGGGTCGTCTCACGTTGAACTGCTCAGCCGGCGTCTTGGCTGAAGCGCTGGTTGTAGCGGTCTCCTTGCAACCGTTAGCTAGGACTGCTATAGGAAGGCATCAGACTTCTTACCTCGAGTGCGGCGCTTACCTCGGCCTCGCATACTGTTAGGTTGGCCGGCTGTGTTTGCCCTGCTGCTACCTGAAGCCAAACCCTTTGGACTCAGTCGTCGCTCTGGGCCATCGGCAGCATTTCGTGGTCTCTTAGGTGGCCTTGGGTTGGGGTTTGAAGATTGGTCAGTCCTGTCCATTGGGCCCTGTAGAGACTTTCCCACCAAAGCTTTGTTGGCAGGCTGCATCTCTGTAGTTGTTTCAATTGAAGTTTCTTCCTGTGCTACAGACTGGCGAAGACGGCTGTAGGTCCGTTGTTGGGTTCTCTTTACTTCTTTACTTTCGGACTCTCTTCCAGAGCTGTTGTCGGTTGCATCTGACATTCGTCGGGTTCTGCCAAGCTCTGTTTGGGTGATAACATGTGCTCCCTCGAAGCTGACTACTTTACGCTTGGTGTTGGGCTGTTCGTTCTTGGCACATTTATCAACAAACGAACCGTCAATCTGTTCAAGAGCCAACTGCGACCTTTCGCTTTTGTTGTTGTCGGCGCTGGGACGTTGCATCCCGAAAGCAGGGTTAGGTTCACTGAGTTCTCCACTCATTTCCAGAGGCTCAGCTAGTATCTTTTTGTGTTCTTGAGCCTTTTTCGAAGCATCAACTGGTGCTAACGCTCCCCGGAGATCTGGGGTTGACATAAAGAGCATTTCGAGTTCAGCGGGATCATTGAAAACTGACAGGCTATTCTCCCGTGAAAGTCTGTCATGGAGACTTGAGAACGGAACAATATGAGCGTGACTAGCAGCGAATTTCGGTCGGGAGTCAACACAATCACCACGTTTCAAAGACTTCGGGGGGCTACGAATCTTTGGTGCTAGAGGTCCATCAGTCTGCACATTCCCGGCAGTCTCGAGAGTTCCCTTATTTGAATCATTGGCCTCGAAGATATTTTCATGTTTCGTCTCTCTTGGGTCCGGCAAAACGTTGCTGCATTTAGTCCCCTCCATATACACCGTGCCGTGAGGCTTCGTGGAAGATGTATCGCCAGTCATGGGCGGCTGAGCAAGCGAGGACTGAATGATGTCCTCCAGTTTCTGCCATGTTTGCTCGAAAGACTCGTCAGGGTGTACATCGATCACCTTCGCAAACCCTTCTCTTATGGTCGCTTGCCAACTTTCAGCCTCTTGGGCCCGGCGGAGGAGTGAGATTATTTCAGCATCAGTTTCCTCCCCCACCTTCTCCAAAGCCGATGACCGTGATTTGAGCATGCCGAGGTTCTCTTCCATTGCTGCAAGCTCTTCAGTTTTCTGGGCCGTCTCCAGCTCGAGCACCTCAACCCTCTTTTCTGCTTCCTGTATTGCTTTCTCTTTTAGCGCAACAGACTCGGTCTTCAGCCCTAAGTTAGCTTCAAGCTCCATGGAATTTCTTTTCCCTTTTTCAAGCTGTTCAAGGAGCCTCTCCTTTTCCGACAAGAGGCCAGCTTCAGAGCCTTTCAATACGTTTGATTCAGCCTCAAGGGCTTTGGCCTCTGCGATGTAGTTTGAGCAAGCCACATTCAGCTCCATGATTCGTCTCTGTGATTCCTCAAGCTGCGCTTATCAGTACAGCACATCAAGAAAATGCTCCGCATCGCTTACAATGGTGGCTCTTCCCAGTCGCTCATCCGCGGCTGCCTTTTGGATTTCGGTCTCCACACTGTTAGTGAACCACTGTCTCATTGGGCACGGTCCGGCTTACCAAAGAGCTTCGGACGTTTGCAAGCTCCGCCTGGAGATTGTTGATGTCTGTTTCTAGCTTCCTCTTTTCTGTCTCAAGACCTTGGACTTGTTCTTCGAATTCAGCTTTCATCTGATCCTGCAATTTGGTGCTTGCGGCGCCCAACTCTTCTCGGACTCTTTGCTCGAGCAATTGAAGCTCACCCCGCAAGGCCGTCTTCTCAATTTCCAGCCGAGCGGTTTGACTCTTAGATACTTGTTCATTAGCAACTGTCTCAGTCAAAGCATGCTGAAGATGTTGGTTCTCGGATGATCTGTTGGCAAGTTGCTTTCGAAGCGACTCAACCTCAGTTGACATTTCTTGCAGCTGAAGTTGCAACTTCGTATTTTCAGCGAATTTGTTGGAAATCTCCATCTCCAGAACAGGGTTTCCTGCTGGAATTCGAGCTTCAGAAAGTTTCTGACCGAAGGTTTCCAACCCGTGCACAAGGTCTGTTTCTGTTATTCCCACGGCCTTGATAGAACCACCGAGACTGTCGAGCATTGGCCCAACAATCTGAAGCTGTTGTTGCAAATTTCCATAGCAACTCTCGCTATTAGCAAGCTGTTTGGAAATTGACGAATGCGGACCGAGATAGCCTTCAATCGCTTGAAGGGCTTCTTGGAGGGCTTGGAACACATTTTTACTCGTTTCTGTGCTTCGTTCGACGTCGCTTGTAACCTGTCCAGTCAAGGAGTTGAAACTAGAGTCATAGTGAGTCTACAATATGTGTTTTCTTTGTGGCACTTCCGCAGAACTTACCGAGATGTTGCCTCATGAACACTGTTGGTGAAGTCTTGGACATTCATAGTCTCGGCAGAGCACTGTTCTTTCAACCCCTGAACTAAAATGAGACAACTTTCAATCATCGGACTCAGTTTTGACAGGATGTTATCCTGGGATTTGGTAAAAGATGTGTTGAACAGTTCGCAGGCAGAGCCAAGTTTTTCAGCCATCTTGCGCTGATCATTTCTGACAAGGGCCAAGTATCGCGACTGGCTCTGAGACTCATTTTGGATGTAGGTCTCTAGAGTCATGATTCGCTTTTTCTCATTGGAGAGCTGAGTCTTGATTAAGTCGCCTCTTTTCTCTGAATGGTCCAAGGCTTCCCTCAAGCTGGCAACCGTCCCATCGGAAATTGAAAGTCTCTCGCGTTGGTCTTGAATGGTCTCTGCACTTCCCGAAACTTTCAGCCTAATATCTTCCAAGCTGTGCTGAATCTCGCTCTTCTCTCTATCAAGAGACATAGTGGCTTCTTTCAACTCTTTGGCTTGCTCCCGGACTGCGCCATATTCACGCCCGAGTTCGTTGAGGACACCTTTGAATGTGCCAAGTTTCACCTTCCACTTGTCTATTTGTGCGCGCTGAGATCTTGACTCGGATGATGTTTTGGCGAGCTGTGCTTGGCATTTTTTGAGCCGATCCTGCAGATTAAGATTCTCTTCCTTCAAGGCCACGTTCTCATTCGTGACTTGCCGTTGGATATCTGCAGCCGCTTGCTCGCTTTCCTCTCGCTGTCTCATTTTTGTGATAAGAAGCTCGAATAGGTCATCCTCGCTGAGCTGAACGCCGTTCTTGCCACCGACGAGCGATGCATGCTGTTTCGAATGGTCCTTTTCGGGGGCACGGCGTCGCTTCGACGGCTGAAGCTGATTGTGTATAGGCTTGAGGGACACACGAGAGCATGGGTTCTCCGGGATATCTTGCCTCTCTCTGTGAAGATGCTGCTCTTGAGTTGGCTCAGGCAAGGCAGAGTTAACCTCACCAGTCTTCTCGATGTCAGCAACACGCTCTTGACTCGGGTCAACGGCCCTTCCTGCAGGACTGATAGTCTCTCTGGGTGTATCAGCCCTGGTGGGCTCGTTCGGTTGGGAAGCAATCGTCGCCTGTTCTCGTCCGAAACTCGGTGGCCCTGGGTCTACAGATGTGGGCCGACTGCCGCTGTCTTTGCTGGGTTCAGCTGCAGCGGGTAGTCGCCTTGGTGGCTGAGGGAACACAGGTTGTCTCATGGGGATAGGTGCCTTGGGAATACCTTCTTTCCCAACGCTGCGAAGATTGAGAGGGCTGAACCCAAAAAAAAACATGTTAGTTCATTATGAACACCGGTGTTCGTCTGTGGTATCGGCCTGGGTCATCTACATACGTGTCTGGCCTGGGTGCTTGATGGTTGCGACCTGCCCCCTCCCCCACATGCTCTCTTGAAGATTGGGGATTATCAACTGCAGGATGGGGGATGGTAGATTGCTTGGTCAGGTTTCGCGAGTACGAGGGCTTGTGTGAGGAGGGCTTGCCGAAGGAGAAATCTATAATATCAATGCCAGAACTCTCTGGGCGCTGCAGCAGCGACCGGGTGGTCTCAGAGCTCTCCATTGTAAATGATTGAGAGAGTGATGTAGAAAGAGTGACGAGGATGAAGAATTGGCGAGGTCTAACGAGGAATGGCAGCGAAATTGAGAAAGCCAAACCTGGGAAGGAGCTACCCCGTGACCGAGTTACCATTTCTACACTCACATCAGCTGAGGTCTGCAACATCCAGTGATACTTACAACTAGAATATAAGGACCTATAGGAAATGACATCAAAAGTAACTGCCACTGAAGCCATAAACAGCTGCATTTCCACCAGCAATTCCCAGCTTCTAGCTGTTGCCCAAGTACACTATTATATAATTTACACTACTACTCTGCACCTGCCAAGTATTTATTAAGTTATTATATTGGCACTTAACCTCTATAAATGCTCTGTCTGTGTTAAATTATGATTAAATAATACTAAAAATAGCCTTCCTCACAGCCAAGTTTAGCTGCCCTCTCTCTAACTTTGACTAGCCTCACTATCCAATGCAGACTACAATAGACTACAATCAGTCAATGCTTGAATGCCCGCTCTTACAATCGATAGCTTCAAAACTGTTAGCATTGGCCCCAGGGGTTCGCATAAGAGCCTAGTAGAGTGGAACGCGAATTGGCGGATGTAAGGTCCGGTCTTACGTGGTACTGTATGGATATATATGTATGCTCCTTAGTTGTATGGTAGTTGGATCCCTCACTTTGAAGGCATTATGTTCTATCCGAGGCATATATTTTAGCCAAACGCTAATTGAAGTGAGACTCTGTATCCGGCTGCACGGTCCCGAGCGGTTGGGGCCTAGTCAATATCCGGCTACAGCTACAATCGGGCGTGCCGATTGTCGCTATGATATTTTGGCCTAGTGAGAAAATCGGTATGTAATCACTTATGAGTAGCGGTCTAAGTTGTAACGAGGATCGGCAAGACCAAAACCGCCGAGCAAGCCACTATATCTTAGCATTGAAGGCGAAGCAAGTTATAACAGCCCAGATGTCTGTTTTGTTGGTCGGGTTGACGGAAATAATATTGGGCATGTTTCAATAAAGGCTGTCCTTAGGGCGGTGGCTCGCGGCTTTGAGGTGAGAGAGAACTGCGACCATCGCGACGCAGATACCGAGCATGTCATAAATATGGATGTAAAGTACTGGGTACAGGATCGGTACGTCAAACCTTTCGAAACGATTGATATGCCGGGGTACCTCGCTGTGCTAGATGATCCGTAGTGGGCATTAATTGTTGCCGGACAGGTCGAGTATTCGCACGGCTGCATAGTGGCTCGATGCCTGGGCTGCGCAAGAAAAGCTCTTGTATCGAGTGTTGCTCAGGGGAACATAGATGGCGTGATGTTGATAGGCTATATGTAAATTGGTTCCCCTGATTCAATTTGAGATGCACTTGCTGCCTTTGTATTTCCTCATCTTCATCATCCTAAATCTCCAACTTCTATATATATACCAGAAGCGCTAAGAGTAGCCATATAATTCTTGGGGCGACAACCGTGCTTGGCTTGTGCCATGTAACGGCCCAGAGCCGCAATATTGTAATGTAAGCGCTCACAGGCCAAAGAGGTACCTTGGGCGAATTTGCATATGTAAATGGCACGGAATATTCTTTGTGAATACCCCCATGAACTAGTCACGCTAGCAGGGAAGTCTTCGTCTGTGCATCATTTTGTATGGGTAAGACAATAATCACCTCCCCGCCACATGCATTATGATTAAAATGCGCATGAAAGGAACTAGTTGTTCAAAATCTCCTGTCTTGTGTCTGCGATGAGACCTGAGTAAATATGCCAACACAAAGAGGCCACGTAAAGTCCTTAACTGTCATAGGATGACCTGATACATACTCCGTACATTCTCTATTGATCACAAATTCTAATATAGTAATACAAATAATACAATACAAATCGTACAAACAGCCTCATCCTAGGTTCAAATGTCTCTCGAAAGTCAAAATCGCAGACCTCTTGACTTTGTATGTTTTACCTAATGTCCAGGTGACAAGCATCGCCAATTTCCATTTTATAAGCTTACTATGGGGGCCCTCTAATGTTTCAAGGTTGGTAGTTGGTAGTTGCTGGGCTCCCATTTGACAGGGGTTTAGAACCCTTGCACCAGCTGACTGCGCCCACATGCCAAGTTTGGTGAAACCGAATCACTCAATAGAGTCAAGGTGTTTGACAAACATACTCCGTACTCATTCCGTACTCCATACGTGTCAAGCATATCTGCGCCTTAGTGGAGCGAATGCGAAAGACCCGCCTAGAATTGATTCAAGTGTAGCCGACAAAGCTCCTTGCGTGCTCTTGCATGTGAGGGACCAAATCGAACATCGAATATTCCAAAGGCATTCCAAGGCCCTTCGATACGACAGTTCCCGAGACAACGATGCATTGCGGCCCAGGGCGGTCCATAATAACGTGGCGGCCACGAGAATTCGGGAGAAATAGGCACCTCACGTGTGGCAAACTATGACAAGTCGATTGTGGCATGCTTATACGCTATTTCTTCGATCAAACTATATGTGATCAAACCACTTAGGGATATTCCAAATTGCAATTCTAGGAATGAGACAGAGAACCTGGAAGGTGATATCAGAAATGGCACAGAGTCTCACAAAGAGAGGGTAGGGCGTAGGGCACACTAAGTCTAAGTACATGTTCCTAAATAGTGATCTACATCGTACTGTGCAATGTAGCCCTCTTTAAGACCAATTCTCCCCTTAAAACACTAGAGAACCCTGTTTCAAATTGAATTTTGATCGCCAAGATGTTCGTCTAGGATTAGAATGGACAAGTCACCGAATTAATAAAAGTCTGTGCATTTTCTGTGGATATCATAGCCTCCGCTCATCAGCCTAAGCGGGTCGAACTGGGCCAGGGCTATATGCTCTCCACCTCACATTCTGTCGTTGAACTTTTTGAACTTGTTGAACTTGATGTTCAGAGAGATTGGGGGGTATATGGAAGTCATTCAATATTTCTGCAAGTGTTTCCGAACGTTATCAGTCTAGATCCACAGATGACAATATCAGTATCTTCCGACAAAACAACTAGTCTTGAAGAGTAGTAGCACAGTGTAGATCGCACGGCGTCCAAGACCAGAACAAGCATAGCGGAGTTAAAAGCCTTTTTTTTCTTTCATTTACCTTTTTCATTTACCTACGTTGTAGGTATTCCGTCCCCCCCCCCTTTCCCCCATTTTCTTGCGGGTCACGCATGATTGGCCCGCACTTACTGCCACTTCTCTCAGACCGCTCACCCGCTTCATCCCCTTTCTTTCATCTCTTCACTTCCCGAAGTGGTCAGGATATTCTTGGTATTGGTGTCAATTTGACATATTTATCTCTTCTATTTTCTGGCTGTCTACTACCTTTTTACCCCCTCCGTGGTTCTCAATCAAACCCGATATCAGTGTGTTTGGCGAGCTCCCGGGCCCTCACGTTTTCTTAATATACATACCCTGCAGGCTTGGAACCCCAGGATCTTCTTTACTTCTCTTGAAAAGTTCTGGTGGCCTTCTTATTTCATCTATTATTGTCTAGATCTCAAAGATTTACATCTGGACCTGCACCGATAGCCTTCGCCGACTCTTGAAACATTTGACTCCCCCCGCTCGGCCATTCTACCTTCGGAATTCAGTCACCTCTCATGGAACTTGAGATTTAAGCTCGATATTCGCCGATCTGTTTCCTTTATCCACTCGTGGTTTGCCTGACTATCGCTGTTGACGCGATCACCATTCAACCGGAGGAACTTTTGGGACGAGTGTGATGTTGCTAGCAAGATACTAGTCAACTTTAATTACTTCGACCATTGGTCTATCCTCACAACATGGGAAACACTCAAGGGAAACCGGTGTCTTGCAATGATGCAGGTAGGTTTACTGGACTGGAACCGGGGTGGACAGTTTCGGGACTTCCTGAGCCACCGAGAATTATTTTGAATAACATGCTGATCGCTTTCCCTCTACCAGTCAACCTCAATCATTTCCGGCTCCTGCGTGTCGTTGGAAAGGGCGCATTTGGAAAAGTACGGATTGTTGAAAGGAAGGACACAGGCCTTACATTCGCCCTGAAATATATCCGCAAAGAGGAAGGTGTGTTGGAGCTTCAAAGCCACCACATTGAGAGAGCTATAGCTGACACTCGCTACAGTGGTACGTTCGGAAAGTGTACGGAATATAATTCGTGAACGGAGAATGCTCGAGCACTTGAATCATCCATTCCTTTGCAATCTGCGATACAGCTTCCAGGATATGGAGTACATGTGAGTATCCCCGAATTGACCCTTTTCGCTCCTGTCTAACCGAATTGAAAGCTATATTGTGGTTGATTTAATGAACGGCGGCGATCTGCGATTCCATATTTCTCGGAAATGCTTCACAGAGGATGCGGTGCGGTTTTGGATGGCGGAACTGGGGTGTGCTCTGAGGTACATCCATTCGCAAGGTATCATTCATCGCGATTTAAAACCAGACAACGTCCTGTTGGATTCCGATGGACATGTTCATTTGGCTGACTTTGTGAGTTCTACTTGCACTGAAAGCATTTTGTGAGCTTCAGCTAACGTGAATTTCCAGAACGTGGCATCTGATTACCGACCGGGGAAGCCTCTTACAAGCAAATCGGGAACCTTGGCCTACCTAGCCCCAGAAGTGTACGAAGGAAGTGGTTACACCTTTGAGGTCGATTGGTGGTCATTAGGTGTCACCTTTTACGAGTGCATCTACAATAAGGTATGGGAGATTCGTTTTCCATTTACTTTCCCTTCTAACCTTCATGCAGCGACCATTTGAAGGCCGAAGCCAAGAAACCTTGAGCGAAAACATCAAAAAGGCGCAGCCAAAATACTACGTCACCAATCCTGCAGTATCAGTAGCTTGTTTGCGGGCGCTGGGAGCATTGATACAAAAAGATCGGAGTCAACGAATCGGTGCTATCGGGTTTGAGTCCTTCACCTCGCACATGTTCTTCGCCGAAATCGACTTTGATGCCCTGGAGCGCAAGCAGATCCCGCCAGTATTCCGCCCATCAAGTGACAAAACCAACTTTGATGCGACTTATGATCTAGAGGAACTGCTCCTTGAAGAAGCGCCCTTGGAGGCCAGAGCCCGCAGGCAAAAGCCGCGCGCTGAACTAAGGGACGATGCCACCGCGAAAGAAATTCGGGATGACGAGCTTCATCGTCTCATTGAAACAATGTTCGAACCGTTCGACTACACCCTGACTAGCTACCAAGGCAATGCCGCGGAAGCTATTGCTGCCGTATCGTGGGTTTATCTCCCATCAAGACCAATGCCCCCTTGTACTAACAGTGTTCTTCCAGAAATCCGGAGGAGTGCCTTCCAATCGCGACAACAACACAAGGAACCACTACAACCACAGCCAACCCAACCGTACATGCCCGGCAATTCTCACAGCCCGACCCTAAAAATACATCTCCCATCCAAGCCGACGGCTCGTATTACCGTGCTCCACCGAGTGAAAACATGACTACAGTCAGCGAGACACTCGACCCCAATG
>PKQL01000367.1:0-28233 GCA_002916455.1 Penicillium sp. CF05
ATTTTCTCTTGTCTCGGGTAATCTGGATGTTCCCGTTTTCCGCAGGTTCCAGTTTACTTGACATCGGTACTACCGTGTTATAATTCAGTGAGATCCACTTACTGGAACCCGCATCAAGTATAGTGCGTTTGATCGGGTACCGACATTGCTTTGGACACTTTGCGAGACGTCATATTTGTCCCTTTCTTTTTTCTTTTTTTTTTTTCCTCGTTTGTCTGATGAATTCTCATTCATCTTTATTCATCTGGACAATGTCTAAGCTGCAAACCCCCGGGTGTGGCGCCGGACACTTCCCACTTCCTTCGTCAACAGAATATCAATCCCATGGTAGATTCCATAGCCATGAGCCGGTGAGCTAAAGGACCCAAATGCATTTCGTTCCTGAAGATCAATAGTGTCAATGTCACTGTCAGTGAAAAAATAGAATTTTGACATGTCGATCCCTTCCCCCCACGTTTCTATAGAAATGGTAATGACGAACGTTGAAAAAGAAAAAAGAAATTTAAAAAGAAAATGGAAAAGGAACCCCTTACCAGAACAGATACTTATCTGGATACTCACACTGTTCCTTCTTTGACATCATGACCTGGAACCCACTCTCAACATAAGGCTCCACGACATTTTCCCATCCAGGTTCCTGCCTAAACCATTCTCCTCAATACCCACCACATAGAGCTGCTAGTCACGGATGCGGTCCATTATAAAAAGCATTTGTATCAAAAAGATACTCAGTACCACCACTCCACTCCCTAACCACCTCACGGAGTTTCCCATTCCACCCTTCCAGGACACCGTATCCTTGTCCTGACCACCCATGGTCTTGAACCCAGGCAGGAAAGTCACGTCGACCGTCTGCGTCAGAATGACTCTCAAACCCGTTGTACTCAATCGCTCGGACAGCGTATCAAACTGAGCCATAAGCGTTGCAATACGTCGCTCAACCGATTTGCTCACGTCGTAGTCCTTGGCAACCAGGATCTATTGGTCCCACACGCCAAACGAAACGACGAAGATCGTACGGTCTTGCCAGGACCGGACCGCTTCTGCAGAAAGGTCCTTCGTCGCGGCTGTCTCGGCGTCTAGCCATTGCTGGAGCTGGGACTTGAAGTCTGCTGAGTGGGTCTGAGACAGTCGGTCTAGTAGATTGAGTTCTTTGTTGTCGATCACTGCGCCTATGGTCTTGTCTTTTTGTGGATTTGCTGTCTGTGCTAGGTTCTCTTGGTGGCAGGAGAACTAATCGCGTTCCAGGTTGGATCACCAGATACGATGCTTGGTTCTCTGTATTATGGGGCTTTCCCCTGGTGGTTATCTTACCATTGAACAAAGCCAGTCCGTCCATATCTTGCCTGGTGACTCGGATTGGTTGTCGCTCCATGAGTCCCCGAATACGACTAACCGCTGGTCGAATGTGTTGGCTACTTGGAATATGTCTGATGCCAAAGGGGCGATATCAGAGAAACTCCGTGACGTCGAAAGCCATGCTGTTGTGAGGATCATGCAGACTGCGACAGCAGACAATGCATAGAAACGGTTGAAACGGTGCCTCATGCTGAATGAGCGGCCAGGTACCAGAATAGCCCAGTTGAGCAGTGTCGAGTTTGGATCTCAGGTCTTCTACTTGTTCGGATAAGACGAAGTCGATACGAACGTGGCGTAAGCTCCCAGACAGCAATAGTAATGCGACACAGTGCGATCAGAAACTACTGTCTCTCATATTCCGCGGGGAACCAAAATATTGTCCTCCAGATAATTAGAGATTACGAAATCTCTACTCAAACAAGAAGCACAGGCAAGGTCGGGTATGTGGCGGTTTCTCCAGAAACGCTGCAGGAAAAATAGAAGATAGGAATAGGACACAATTGTCAAGACCATGATATAGAACTAAAATACACAAGAAGTAGCGCCGATAAAAGTGGAAACCCCATATTAGTCGTGAATTCGTCACATCTGTAGATTGGCCGCGTGGCACGGAGAGAACCGAGTAGACTAACATCCGACATGGGCAAATCAGAGTCGCCGGTGCTAACTTCTTTGTCCTTGAACTGGGCCACAATTACTTGATCTGGTCTTTTCCTCCGTATCTAAGCCTCTTGTGATATTTGGGTTCTGTTCTTTCATATTCTTCGATCCGGATAGTGGAGATCAGTCTAGACTCGCTTGCATCTCATACAAAGCCCAACACACAAGGCCACGTCCGGTTTCTGTTTCGCTTTGTCTCAAGGGACTTGACATTCTTTTGGCCTTGCCGTCTGACACGAAAATTGTTCTGACACGAAATTGAATCTTGGTACTATGGATTATGCCAAGACATTGTATACTGCAGATCGCTAGAGCGGAGAAGTCTGAGACAGTGTCTCTATTGGGAAATAGATAAGGGAGAATAAAGTATGGGGAAAAGGTATAAGGTGGATTTGACCAATTAGCTCATCTTCATCTTTCTGGCTATAATATGAACAGGACAGACATTCACACATCCAAAAACACACCGTAGTGCTATCAAAATATGACCTTGGAACGTCCCTAATATTATTTTGAGCCAAATGGATCATATTTCTGAAACCCCCAGAGTTTATCCATCTTTTCTCATGGGATAGTGTCTTACAAATCCAGGGGTTGTCTGCTCAATAATCCATGCGCCGGCGTTTGCAGTGTCTGACATGCAAATGGGTCACATTTTGGTTCACATTCAAGGTCGGGTATAGAGTCAAACATAGTTAGTTGGAGGCTGTACTTTGTAGTTGTCGTACAAGGCTCGTGGTGGCTGTCAATGAGTCGCTTTGTGAGACCGTACTCAGTCTTGATATATAAAAGTTGGGAGTTCGGCCGGTCGAGACCACATCATGACCCGAAACATTCATTCATCATTCCGTTTGTGAGCCCCCATTGGTTGTATTCAAAAGTCGCACTGGCAGGTCTCATGTCTGAGTAAAAGAGCACTGTGTTGGTTCAAGAAGGAGCAAAAGCTGTAATTGTTGGCGGTCCTGGATGTGTTGTCTCTTGGATGCATAGTTGGCGGAAGTGAGTCGTATATTCATCGTTGAGTAGAGTTATTTCCGAATTTTCAGCCCTTCTGTAGGCACCCACACCTCAACATCCTATGAACATGACTGAATTGATGAACGAAGAAAAGAAAATGCCAGGGTGCTGATAGCCAGTCACATGACATGGTAAATTCTCACTAAACTCCATTAGGAAACAAAAGCCCTACTTCCCACACGTGACACGTGACTTGCACCTCGCTAAGCCGGCGAACTAAAAAAATCCACAATACGGACTCCTTCGACGACAATCTCACAAATCGACAACACCCGCGCTACCGTCTTGACCGCGCCGCCTCCGTCAAGATGAAGCTCAACATCTCCTACCCGGCCAATGGGTCCCAGAAAATTATCGAGATCGACGATGAGCGCAAGCTCCGTCCCTTCATGGAGAAGCGCATGGGCACCGAAGTCAGCACTCCCTTAACCATCATCCTTCCCCGACTGTCCGACAATCCAATCGATGAAGAACATATACACACATACGACTATAGAGAACGACTGGCTAATTGGAATTTCGATTAGGTTGCCGGCGATTCTCTCGGTGATGAGTTCAGCGGTTACGTGTTCAAGATTACCGGTGGTAACGACAAGCAGGGTACGCATACACCCCTCCATTCCCAGTGTCGGCTCGATAATGGAGAATGGAATCCAAACGCACAACGAGGATCAACAATGCTGACGATTTGAATTTACAGGTTTCCCCATGAAGCAGGGTGGTACGTACACAGCCGCACAACARCCTGGGGAATAACGGAAAAAAAATTATATCCAACCCCAGGGATACAACCAACAAACGGCAGGATACTCATCGAATAATTTCTACAGTTCTCCTCCCCACCCGTACCCGTCTCCTCCTTGCCGACGGCCACAGCTGCTACCGCCCCCGCCGCAGCGGTGAGCGCAAGCGCAAGTCCGTCCGCGGTGCCATCACCGGTCTGGACCTTGCCGTCCTTGCTCTGTCCATCGTCAAGCAGGGCGAGGGTGAGCTCCCCGGTCTCACCGACACCGTTGTCCCCAAGCGTCTCGGCCCCAAGCGTGCCACCAAGATCCGTCGCTTCTTCGGTCTCGACAAGAAGGACGACGTCCGCAAGTTCGTCATCCGCCGCACCGTCACCAAGGAGGGCAAGCAGGACTACACCAAGGCCCCCAAGATCCAGCGTCTGGTTACCCCCCAGCGTCTCCAGCGCAAGCGCCAACGCGTTGCTATCAAGCGCCGCCGTGCTGAGACTGCCCGTGATGCTGCGTAAGACTCCCTCTGCTGTTCTTTTTTTTTTTTTTTTTTTGTCTATGCTCTGATCGCCGATCTACGGGTGTATTGGTTTGATTTTGGAAAAACATTTTAAACTAACGGTTACATAGTAACGACTACGCCAAGCTCCTTGCCGGCCGTGTCCACGAGGAGAAGTCCAAGCGTGATGAGCTCCGCAAGCGGAGGGCTTCCTCCATGCGGAAGTAAACTTCCAAACCCGCGGTTTTATGATTTCGTTCTGCGGCGATGGGGTTTAATGGAGGAGCTTCACGTCTCTGGGATGATTTGAGGGGAATTCACAAAAATGAATCACTCTCAGGGGCGCGGAGAATACATGTGTGATAAAAAGAAAAGGGAACAAGAAAAAGACACGGGGGAACAGGTTTCAAAACGTACAAAGCAGGCTGGGTGGTTGATACTCCCTTGTGTTTGGCTACGGTGATTTCGGGCCTTGGGAGTCGCAATGCATATCTGTGTTGAACCTACCTTTTTTTGATGACCCTTTTTTTTTTGAATGGAGTGCATGCAAATTTCAATACTCAGTTCTGTCAATTGCTATCTTTTCAAGGAGTGTAGGCGTAGTTATATTTGGTATATTGTATCGATCTATTTCCCCCTTTTGGGCTCTTAGTGTACTCCACTTGAAAGAAGTCACACTAGTCGATAATGCAATTACCTTAAATTCCCCCGCTTCTACCGATTTTCCCCATCTGTATAGGTACCGGTCACGTGTTATATAGTCTCAAAGGGGTAAAGGTGTTCGGAATCATGTGTTTCAAGGGTATGACTGCAATTTGCGGTCAATCCTACGTGTTTGAAGCAAGGATATTCACAAGGATGTCCTCTATCAGATGTGTTTCCGCTCCATCTGCGCGGCTAGTAGTGCCAACCCCGTATGTGTTTTGCTATAGTCTTATATATGTTGTAGGACTATAGGACGACAGCAACATATCAAATCAAAACAGCCGATTTAACAGAGCCATAGCAGTACTCCCCAATAGAAAAACACCATATCTAATTGAATGTTGAAAACTGCCCCAGGGCCTTGTAATAAAATATCAAGTACTCTGCATATGAAGAGCACACACATGCACGATGCAACCGATGCCAAGGATAACCAACTTCCGCCAGAGAAGAACTGCATAAACCCAACATTTAAACGTCGGCATTTCTCTCCAAAGTCAATAAAAAAAAAAGGAACATAGTAAACAATAATAAAACACCCGGGAACTAACATCATCGTCCGGCTAATAAAAAGGGTCATAAAAATCGTATTTTTTTGTTTCCCGCTCACTCTCCACGGTTTTGCACAACCACAGTAGGTGATTGACTAGGACAATCCGTAGATTTGATCCTCTGTTTTCATGTAATAATTCATTTCTGCCTCTGATTTATCCCACCGTGTGCGAGAACAAGAAGCTAACCGACTCGCCGTTGTGTGTACGACGGCATGCCTCTGCCAATGTAGGGCTGATATCAATCGTATGGATCTTGTCGCACTGCTCTTGCTTTTCGCCCAAGGGCACAGTGTTGCTGACGATAATTCTGCGACAGAGTTAGTCAAAATGACCACCAAAGAACCTGACTCATCCAAGAGCGCAATGACTCGTTGCTGGTACTCGGGCGTGTACATACCGCTTGAGACAGCTACCGTTGAGGTTCTCAATCGCCTTTCCGGACAGAATACCATGCACAACGATGGCGTTGACCTCGGTGGCACCGTGCTGCATGACAGTTTCGGCAGCCTTGGCGAGCGTGCCGCAGGTGTCGGCCATATCGTCGACGATGATAGCGACCTTGTCCTTGACATTACCGACAAGGACCATGCGCGAGACCTCGTTGGGGCGGGCACGTTCCTTGTGAATGAGCGCGAATTGCAAGTCCAGGCGATCAGCAATGGCCGTAGCCCTAACAACGATCTAAATTAGCCCTTGAACTACCCCATTATACAGATACACGTGGTGTATCGAGAGAGAGAGCAAAACTCACCGCTTGGCGCCGCCAGCATCTGGGCTGACAATGACACAGTTGGCGACATCGAGGTTCTCACGGATATACTTGAGCATGCTGGGCTCGGCGTACAGGTTGTCGACGGGGACGTTGAAGAAGCCCTGGATCTGGCTGGCGTGCAGGTCCATGGTGATGACGTGGTTGCAGCCAGCGGTCTGGAGCATGTTCGCCATCAGCTTGGCGGTGATCGGAGCACGACTCTTGTCCTTCTTATCTTGGCGGGCGTAAGGGAAGTTGGGGATGACGGCTGTGATGCGGCGGGCCGAGGCGGTCTTGCAAGCGTTGATCATGATAAGGAGCTCCATGAGTCCATCGTTGATATCATTGGGTTTCGTCGATTGGAGAATGAAGACTGCAACAAGTCATAGATATGAGTGGGGGTTTTTTGATATCACGATTAAGGTGGGATGCCCGTACCATCTTCGTCCCGGACACTCTCTCCGATTGTGACACTGGTTTCTTGGTTGGAGTATTGCAGGACCATAATCTTGGTCAACTCGATGCCGAGACTGATTCACAGCTCTATAATTAGCCGGTGGCCCAGTCTTGACCTCGTCGGTTGCACATACCGGTCTGCCACTAGGTTGGCAAGCTCGGGATGACTGTTGCCAGTCAAAAGCTTGATGGAGTTGGTCGACATGATGTGAGACTTTGTGTGAAACAGTAATAAGGGAGAGATTCAATTCAAGGGAGTTCAAAACACACTCTTCTCCAAGATGACCGTGTTCGGCTCAAAAAATCGATTTTCCTCCGCGGCCCCGCATGTCTTTTTTTCTATGCAGTCCCGTGACGAACTCACCGCCCAATGACATAAGCACTTCGCCAAGCCCAGGAGTCCTGGAGCCCTGAACTGATCTATAGGTCGGACCTGCATATGAAATTCTACTTATATTGACTAGTAAAGAATTACGCAAGGGACATGAAGGAAAAAGAAATAAATGCAGCAATCTAAGTACATAAATGGGGCTCTGGAAAGAACACGGTTGACCTGCACTTCAACCGAGTCCCTTGCCAGGTGCCTCAGTTTTCATCTTCTCATAAAGAAACTTCTCCTTGCTGGACCATGCCAGCCTTCCATACTTTTTCATTCGTCCCCGGTAAATAAAAAATTCCCGTAACGAATCGAGAGAAACGCCAGACAATGCTTTGGCTTGATGGAACCATTTCCATGCCGTAGAATAGGATAACAGTCTAGGCAAACCCGAAGTACTCACTGCCAGTTGTCACGGCCGTGTAAAGACGTTGACGGAGATCTTCGTAACTTTCGTACTCAGGAAGATCAAGCTCTGTTAAGAATAGTTAGTAAATTGCGCTAATGCAGCCAAGAAATGCGGAGAAAAACTTACGATTGAAACAGGTATGCGAGCTGGGAAGGCGGTCCTTATGGCCATAGTCGCGATGGATGTTGAACTTGCTCACACCGTTCATACCCTCAAGTTCTTTGAAGCCATTGAGAGGTACTTTACTGGTTCCAGTGACGAACTGCAAAAGCTTGGCACGTTCCTCCTTGTCGAATGAGCGGACGGCACGCCAGAACCACTGGATCTGCGAGGAGGACGCGGAGTAGTTGTGATACTCGGTGTTGTTCTTCCACTCGTCCACATCGATCTCAGGAAGACCAGAAATCAAAAGTTCCAGCTCTTGCTCGTTGAAAATGGAGATCAACTCGGGAGGAATGATTTCGTGGAAACCCTTGAGGAAGTTGTCTAGTTGCTCGCGGACCGATTCGACGAGGCGATATTCGACCACGCGCTGAACATACTCCTCCTTGTTCTCCTGTGTAACGGGAATGTCGCGACCACCGGGCTTCAGGTCGATGACCTGCTTCTCGCCGAAGTCATCCGTTTCAATGGCAAATGTCTCGGTAATGATATCGGTAATGTCGTTCTCCAGCATCCACAGAAGGGATTTGTAGTAGTCCAGGTCGAGCGTTTCCATGTCCTTGATAGACACAGATCGTCCGAGGATATTCTTGTAGACTGCTCGGCTGAAGTGACAGTCAAGAACACGGCCTTCGTACAAGGCCTTGCCAATGATCCGCCCGATGAATTTGAAGAACATGAGATGTTCCGAGTTGACGCCACTAAGGCGGTTGGGGTGGAAGGTAGTCCGATCAGCGGCGACAGGGATGAACAAAGCGTAGTTGGGGTTGAACATGCCGCGGGCAAGGACCTGGAACCATTCTCTAGTGACACCACCAGCATCGACACCCTCCTCGCCATGGAATCGTACATTCAATTTGCCATACTTCAACTCATCTGCGCTCTTGAAGTACAAGGACTTGAAAGAGTCAAGGAAAACCTCAGATCTGCGCACAGAGAGCTGAAGGGGAGGATGAGGGTGGCGAGGCTCGGCGCCACGGGAGTGGACACGCCGAGTAAAGTAGTTGCGCTTGTTGTCGAATTCCAGGACCTTGGGGTTCTTGACCAATAAGGAGAATGTGCCGCTCATCAGGCGAGGGTTCTGGCGGACGAGCTCATTGAGAATCTTGCGATGTTCTTCGGTGAACCTGAAGAAGATGTTCTCCATGCTGAGACCAGCATCAGTTGGGGCGCTGCTGTTGACTGACAATTCGCGGCTACCGCGAGACAGCGGCTGGTCCTTTAGTGTGGTGTTCTTGCAGACGACCATCAATGCTTCAATAAGAGGGAGGAGAATAGTTGCCACGTTCAGCATATTTTCCTTCTGCCGAATGACAGTTAAGCAGTCGCTCAGCTTGTTCCAAAGCGGGCCGAAAGTAGCACTTTCATAGAGTTTCTTGAGCACATCCTCCTTGGGAGCGGATGGCTCAATATCCTTGAGCTTGTCGGCTCGTGCCTGGTCAAACAGATAATCAAGCGCAGTCAGGATACGTAGTAATTTTGCCTGGTCTGAGCTAGCTGGGGAGAACTTGGCTAGAGCAAGGCCTTGCATGTCAGTACCAGTTTTGGCCTGGTGGATATGAGGGAGAAGATCCTCCAAGTCACCCAGGATAGTGTCGCTGAGGGCCTGCGCCTGAGCAACCAACTCATTGCCGATCACGTCTCTAGCCCCAGGGATAGCGGAAAGATTGTTGATGGTGGAAAGTGTATCGCGGAATGTCTTGCCATTGCACTCACGAGCCGCGAGGATGTGAACGACCAGTCGGAAGTTGTGATCCGGAACGACAGGAGGCTCGATGGTTCGCTTCTTGCGCTTCTCGTCCCCGGCGGGTTCCTTGGAATCTTCAGACTTCTTGGCTTCAGCTGAAGTAGCCTCTTCACCCTCTGCGGTCTCTTGGCCAGGGGCTCCAGGGGTTTCCACAGTGGGAAGCGGAGCATCAGTCATGGAAGTGTCCATACTAGAATCGGCAGCCTCGGCAGCTTGATCGGCAGGCGCTTCGATTTGAGGTCTCTCGGGATCCTTGCCCTTGCCCTCTTCCTGTCGCTCCTTCTCACGACGAAGGAGAACGGTCAATGGCTGTGTGATGCTGCTAAGGAGGCTGGACAGTTGCTCCATACAATTAGGGCTTTCCATTATCAACTTGCGGTCAAGAAGAGAAAGTAGGGCATTCAGAGCAAACTTGTTAGCTCGGTTTTCTTTGCCTTTGCCCTTGCGCAATGACTTGAGTTTACCAGCTGAGGCAGAGTCATGCTCTGTCAGGAAGAACCAAGCAATGTGGGGGTTGAACTGCGAAAGGAAAGACAGCGCGGCGATACATTGTTGGATGACCATAATTGGGGTCACTTCGCTGCTGACGCTCGAAGCAGTTTGGAGAGCGAGGGTTCGCTTAGCCTGCGGCGTCTTCTGTATTCCTGGTGCCTTTGCACGCAGAGAAAGATGAGAAAAGCTGCGTTCAATCGCAGTGGAATCAACGCTGCCATCCTGCAAAATCGAAAGAAGAACGCTGATCACTTCACTCCGGTTCTGGCGGTTCTCGCAAACATTGTGAAGAATATCATTCAATTGATGGCGAGCGTTGCCCTGGAGAGGCATAAACATCAGGCGTAGAAGGGTTGCAACGCCAGCCTTGTCGAGCATTTGAACAATTTGACGTCTCTGTTCTTTCTTTGGCTCTTGGCCTGCAGCAGGCTCAATTCTCTGTCGGGGATCAATGGCACTCAAATCACCAAACTGGGCCATGCGTCGGCCGCTACCGCCCATACCACGGGCCTCGGTCACGTACTCTGGACCCAAGGTTGCGAGAACATCCTCGGGCTGATCGGCCAGAACAGCCTGGCGCAAAGAGGGATCAAGAGTGGCAAGGAAGCTGACAGCATCCATTTCTTCCGCCGGTTGAGTGCTAGCTGTAGCGCCGGCGCCAGCACCAGCACCAGCACCAGCAGCAGCGGCCGCCTGTCGTCGCGCGGTCTCACGCTCCCGCCGGCGTCGATCGGCAGCTTCTTGTTGCAGCAATTCTTCGCGGATCTCAGCAGGCAAGGCCTCAAGGAATTCTTGGTTTATCTCAGTATCCTCCTCACCCGCGGCGGCAGCCTGGGACCGATGTTCAGCAAGTTGTTGCATGATGACTTCCTCCCGAAGTTCCTCAGGCAGAGCCTCCAGATATTCTGAATCAATCTCAAGGCCTGTGATATCAACTTGACGGCCCCTGATGTTCGTGTAGACCCGACGAGCAGGTTCAGTGGGCTGGGCTTCGGGTTGAGATGGGCCAGCGGTTTCAACTGCAATATCAGTTTCTTGGACGTCTTCCATGGGCTCATCGACCCCGGCAGCTTGACGCTCGGCTTCCTGTTGTTCTTTCTCTGCCTGTAGTCGGGCATTTTCTTCCTCCTCCTTTTGCTTAAGCTCGCGCTGTTTTTCTTCGGCGGCAATGCGATCCTGGCGTTCTTTTTCAGCCCGTTCGGCTTGAAGACGTTTGCGTTCCTCTTCTGCGAGCTTCAGACGCTGCTTCTCCTCCTCCTTGGCAGGGGGAACCAAGAGCTTCAGAATGGTGTTGATGATGCGCTGAGTGCGCTCAGAATACGGGCTGCTGAAACTAATGCGGGCCTCTTCTTGCCAGCGGTTTCTGGTGGTACCAAGACCAAACTTGACGGCAGTGTGAGGGTCGTCGCCGCGAGTGCGAGTTGGAGGGCCTGCTCCTCGGGGGATTCCAAGCATATCTTGGATACGACCAGGCAAGACTGCCCGTCGGTCGACATGGACATGAATACCATCAGGACGAGTGACAACGCCGAAGCCTGGTGCCGCCTGTCCACCAATGGCTTGCATAATGGCATTCATGAAGCTTATTGGGCTATCCATGGCAACAACCCGGCCACCTGCAGGGTCCATAGTCTGGCCCCAATCGGCGAAAGGATCAGCAGCAGCAGCCCGAGGTGGAACAGCAGGATCTGGGCGGTCAGTCCGGACAAGAAGAGGATTAATGCCATCGTCGTTGCTGCGGGATGGGATCTGGTTTCGGTGGACACGGTGGTAAGGCTGGATGGGAACAAGACCAGATGGGCGACCCGGCATGATTTCAGTGACAGTAGCCCAAGCCGGTGGTGCGCCTCCGCGGAAGCGGGATTGGGGATGTCCTCGGGCCATTGGAGGTTCATCGCCTTCCCATCCCCATGGCTCAAGAAGATCATCATCTTCTAAGCGAATCAGCAATGATGCGAGAAAATCATTAGGAACGTTGGACTCACCTTCCATATCCCCATAAGATCCTTGTTCCTCATCGAAGTCATCCATGTCCTCGTCAAGTTCATCCATTTCATCTTCGTCTTCAACTGGACCGGATGTCAGCAAGGTTGGTTGTGGCAGCGGGATCTGCGACAGCAGAATAAGGAGGAACGAACCGTCTTCATCGAGGTCATCAAGGATTTCTTCGTGAATGTCACCGCCTAGGCCATCTCCATGGATATTATCGACATTGGAACCACTGAGGGCACGGAATAGGTCGCCAAGATGTTGGTCTTCACCTTGGTGTCGGGTGGATTGTCTCATGTCAGCCATTTCATCTTCGAATTGGTTCATCATCTCGACCTCCTCTTCGTCTTCGGTCATTTCTTCACTTTCCCATTCGTCCTCTTCGCCATCTCCGAGGCTTTCGTTGTCTCGGTCACCGCCGATTTCTCCGTCATACATGTCATCATGCATGTCCGAATGGTCGTGATCTTCATCGTCATCGTCCTCGTCCTCGTCATCATCTTCGTCGAGGATGACTTCGACTGCATCTCCGGAAAGACCTTCAATTGGACCCATGCCATCGTCATCTTCGTCACTGACGACTTCACCATCATCTTCAGCGACATCCTCGTCGTAGTCCATTTCTTCGTCGTACTCATCATCGTACATCTCATCGTCCTCACCCTCCGATTCTTCGGTGCTGCTCTCTTCCTCGTCATGACGAGGTTCTAGCATGCCAAGAGTAGAGTGGCGGAAGAGGTCAGGGGTTTCCTCACGTTCATCTTCCATGTCAGAAACGGATGTTGCCGACGAGATATCATCGCCCTCGTTATCACCTTGGATAGTGATGTCCGAGTTCTCGCTGAGAAGTACGGCAGTCTGGGTAAGTTTATTCAATGGACGAAGAATATACTTGATGACACGCCTGGAGGATGGGAAATTCAAGTCGACATCGGCGACCGATGAAGTGAGCGCGGGGATAAAATTCTTTTCAAACATGGTCTTCGCGAGCTGCCTGGTTGAAGTTGGGAAGCCGGCGTCGTTAGTGAATGAGTAGCCGCTGAGCATTTTATCGAAGAGGTCAGCAAGAGACATGAGCTTGGAATACTTGGCGTCCAGGGGTTCGGTAGAGGCCATAGCATCTTTGTAGGACCGGAGAGCATGCTCCAGCACAAAACGGCGGACAAAAGCAAGCTCAGGCTCATCGTCTTCATACTTTGGCTCAGTACGACGCTTGCCAACGCCGCCAAATTCGCCGGTCTTGGTGCAAAGCGCAACAAGCACTTGCATAGTCCATGTGGAGGTGATGCTGCGCTTTTTGAACGCCAAAGACTCATCATGCTCCATGGTACCGAGCGGGACAAGCACGTTCAACATATAGTTGAGGACACCAGAGCGTGGTTTGGAGGGCGTAGTGGCCAGAGGATCAGCCTTGCGGGAGAAGTTGATGAACTCAACCTTGGTCCGGTTGTAAGAGGAAAGAAGTTCCGTCAAGCACTGAAGGAGCAGGCAGCGGTAGATGTAGATCGGATGGTCGTCTGCCTTGAATTGGGGCTTCTCTGCCTTTTTGGCACCGCGAGATGCTTGTGCTTCGGCAGTGCTCGCAATTGAAGGTGTTGGCTCGTCCACAGCCATGTCAACGTCAGTTTGAGTATCGGATTGGTCAGCTGCCTGCTCTGGAATTTCAGGGCCGGCTTCTTTGTCGTCCACGTCCTTGTAGGATAGAATCTCCGACAGCAGGTAATGAATAACACCATCCGGGTTCTCCACAATTGGGGCTTTGAGTTCGGCACCTTTGGTCGGAGCCTTACCCTTGTCCTCCTTACCCTTGTCCTCCTTGCCCTTGTCCTCCTTGCCCTTGTCCGCGTCTTCGGGGGCAGATGTGTCGCCTGCTGCAGATGATTCTGACCTATGCTCTTCGAGAAGAATACCGGGCCTTCCTCGCTTTTGCTGCCGATCTTTGTCGGCCTTTAATCCAAGAACCTGTGGACGTTGGTTGTCATATCTGAGTAACCGCAGCTTTTCGTTTGTAACCTCCACAAAGATATCAGGAGCTCTCAGCTCGAGGTGCTGCATTTGTCGTACATAGCCGCTCACGTCGATCTGACGGGTAGTCTTAGACTCAAAAAAGGCAACAATTTCGCTCCTCATGATCTGTCGGATAGTAGCTTCGTCCTCGACGATGTGACGAAGGATCAGCATGAAGGCGCTTTGGAGTTTATCATTTGTAGCACTGGAAAGTTGCTTAACCATCACAAACAAGCGCTGAAGGTTTCGCTTTTCACCAAAGCGGGCGGCAATGCTACGCTCGCGAGTGAGAATGACAAGGACACGGGAAATGCAAAGTGCCAGTGTATCATCCTTGCCCACTCGGGGTAAAATCTCGACAAGAGCTTCAAATAGCTGGGTCTTTTTCTCGAGGGCAACAAAGGGCTCTTCAAGACGGGCTGGTTCATTGCCGGTGGGGTTGGGATCATCAAGACTTGGCAGGGGCCAGGCGACCTCAGGAGGCCGACAATCATCAGACAACAGCTTCTCAAGAATAAGCAGGACATGTCCAACCCAAGGGAAGGTTTCTTGTTCAGCCTTCTCGGGTGTTGGGAGCTTGATAAATCCAAGGAAGGTCGAGAAGCAATCTTTGAGCTCTTCAAGAGTGGCACGGTACATGTCACGATCTTGAAGGGTCAGCGCGAGAATATGTGCATAGGCCGCAATCTTTTTGCCAGCTGTCTGGAAATCTTCCATCTGCAGGGACACTAAGGATTGAACGAGGGTCTCTCCGATGTCGCGACGGAAGTTGACAGGCTCGCTATGCTTCTTGATAGCTGAGGTGATCAAGTCAGACAGCTCGAAAGAGACATCATGGTGTTCGTTTAGAATGTCCAGGGCGCGATCGATCAGGTTCGACCGAATGTTTTGCCTCTCTGCATCCAGATCTTCGACTGTGACCATGTGGCGACGTCTGGCCGGTTCTGTCTGTGAGGTCCCGGTAGGTTCAGAGGAGCTTGTCCCGGTATTATGACTCTCGGACTGACGCTGGTTCGATGACTCCCCTCGGTCATCGCTATCCATGTCATCATTGTCGTTGAGAACATTGTCTAGAGCTCTAGCCAACCCGTCGTGCATGTCGGAGTCAATATCGCCTCCGCCGAAAGGAGAACGTTGCATCCCGTCATGTCTGCTTGCTCGAGCCAGAAGCATTTGGAGTGTAGCAGCGCCGTCTAACGGATTGCCGTTATTGAAAGGTTGAACCTCTCCAAGACCAGGATCCTCGAGGGAGTCGATGCCGGAAGCAGCCTCAGGTACTCCGGTTTTGATATCGCCGGGACCCGGGGGAACTCTGGGAGGGGCTCGTAGCCACTGTTGCGCCTTACAGTATTCCTCGGCCGCCATCAAAATATTATTGCAACGATAAAGGGCTTCCTTGTTAAGATCAGAATCCATGTACCCTTTCTCGAGCAAGGCAGTCGCTCGTTCCGTGTGCACGACGAATGGCTTCTTCGGCACCTCCAACAGGATGGGTGGCGTATCTGCTTTACGAGCAGCGCCAGACTCATACTCCCCATCCAAAGAAGACCGCATGATATCAATCAATAATCGGACAATTGGACTCGATGATTGGGTCGCAAAGTCCGAGTTCCACATGTCTTTGGCCATGGGCAAAATCTCCATGCGGAGTTCCACCAAGAGTTGGCCTGGCTGGAAGTAATCGGGACGGTCTCGGTCCCGTTCAGGGTGGGAAGTCAAGGCTTGTGTCTGGCTAGAGTCCACAATGAATTTCCCAGCAGTGAGGTCTGCGAACAAGCCAAGAATGATCTTGATCCCACCATACCCAGATGCAAGCCGGTCAGCAAGCTCTTTGTCCTGGTCGGGGATGGACTCCGCAGATGGAAGGGACTTGATGTCGGCCAAGAAAACGTCACAGATATCCTTCAACACTTTAAGGCCGTTGTTCTTATTGAATGAGATGAGAACTGAAGTCAAATAGTTCGGAGTGGGACGCTCTGCTGAGACTTCATAGAGAAGGTGCGAGAAGTGAGAAAGAATGACGATGAGATATGCGAACCGGTGCTTGGTGCTGTCACTCGAATTGGCAGGGTCGAACCGCAGTTGGCAAAGGATACCTTCAGCAATGGCGTCTGAGACCAGCATAGCATTCGCCTTCTGTTTCTGAAGCGGATCTGTGCGTCTCTTGCCGATAATACCGAGCCCGAGGTTATGCAAGAAACCGGTAATCGAGGTAGGCAGAGCACTTAGAAGATACCGAAGCGTACGCGCATTCTTGAAAGCAGGACACTGTTCATCAACTTCGGTGTCGTCTTCTCTCGAGCCCTGGCCCGGCTGAGCCGGAGCAGTCTCTGGTGCACCAGTGCTCTCCTGTTGAGGTTCGGCGCCAGACGTTGCTGAAGGCTCCTGTGGGTCCCCAGTAACCTGAGAAGCCTTTGACTTTCCAGAGCCTTGCTTTTCAGCAGAGGCCTGTGTAGCTTTCAGCCACTTCTCAGGGATGTTCTTCTCTAGCAAAATTCCTTCCCACACGCAAGAAGCAAGAAGGTTGCTCAATGAGGAGATCAGGGAACAATAGTGGTCCGTAAGGTTGGCTTGGCCAAAGATGGAGGTAGGTTGACCTGCTCGAGTTTGGTACAGTGGCGACGCGAAAACTTCGCGTAGGACGTCGGTGAGGAGAAGAACGGCATTCAAGTGTCTCACAAAGAATGTACCAGATTTAGCAGCAGCCGTAGGCTCAAGAGCCGGTTTTTTGGAGTCTCCTGGTTTGATCAACTCTGTGAAGAATCCGGACCCAGTGGGCGCAGTCCAAAAGGCCGAAAGATTGTCCACTGCTGCCTGTGCGCGTCGAAGGAGAGATGGTAGCACAAGGTGCGGCTTCGTTTCCGCGAGCATGTGAATGAGCACGGTGATCTCTTGGTTGGCGTTGGTGCTGTGGAAATCGAATGCCAAGCTTTGGAGTGTAGCAAGATCCAACAAGAACTCTGTGCCGCCGGCCAGGATGAAGGATGTGCAGTTCGTCTGGTTCTCGAAGAAAGCGCCCAGGAATCGCAAAGCTGGGAACAGGTAGTCCGTAGCCGAGAGACCATGGGCATCCTTCTCTTTGGGCTCGAAGTCGGGGCCCGGCGAAGGAAGAACATGGTCCAGATGCCCGACGACAAGCTTAGCGCCGTTAGGAAGAGTGTCCACATTGAGCTGGGGAGCGCCAAACGAGGTGGGGTCGTCTGTGGGTGCATCAACGGCAGTACCGATCTCTCGGAACAATGAAAAGACATCTCCTAAAAGAGTTGTTTTGCCGTCCACATCTTGAGTCCACATCTTTGTGCCCATACCCAACTCCCATGCCTTGAGTCGCCCAAGAATGTTGACACGGGTAGCCATTACGAGAACGGCAGACATAATAGAGGTCTTCAATGCCGGGTGGTGTCGGACAAGCTCATCAAAGGTCGTGCCTAACGAACGAACCAGTTCTGGGTCATCCTTCAGGCATTTGACATGCTCAGGGTTCTCAAAGATCTCGAAGAAGCTGTCCAGTGCGTCAGAGGATTGGAAGAGGTCCAAACCGGAGGAGTTCAAGCAGATGGCACCAAATGCACCAGGGATACAAGCAAGAGCATCGGCTGCGGGCATTATGCCAGGTGCAAGAGGGGTGTCCTGGGGTCTGACGATAGGATACTCGCGATCTTTCTGCTTTTCCTCAGACTGGATAGCAGCTTCAGCGCTGGGCGGTTGAGTGGCGGCGGGTTCGCCCTCAGTCCCGGCCTCAGTCTCGCGGTCTTCCGGCTCGACGGCCGGCGGCTTCTCCAGCACGTGAAGTTCACGGCCCATGACGGCAGCGAGAAGGCTCTTGCTGAGGCCAGCCTCGGCAATGACAGCATAACTAGTAGGCTCGTTGTGAATGAAGCTGCTGAGGATGTTGACAGCATTGCTCCAAACATGTGAACCAAACACCCGAGCATTCTCGAATACAAGGCGAAGTGAAGTCAACAGCTGAGGCGAATCAATCAAGTTTCGCAGAACACGATCGAAGCCTCCACCATTGTGCTGCATGATGTGGTTGACGAAACGGAACATCCAGCGCAAGGTCTGCTGTTGAAAGTAAGGGATCTGATAGTCAATCGAAGGGTTCTTGTATTGAGCAGGGAATCCATCCCCGCGATTGACCTTCTCAAACGCGGTCTTGGTCTCGTGGTCAATCAGATCGGACATGGCGTCAAACCCTCTGGCCGTTGTCAGTGTACCCAGTGCATCCCGGACTGCATGCACAAATGTGTCAAGGAATTCCATGATGCGGGAATACACTCGGCGGGACTTTTCAGTCCGCAGATTCAAAATGTCAACAAACATGGGAATCAAGCCTGCTGCAACCAGGGTCTCCGGTGTACGTGTGCTCGAGCTTGGGAGAGTGCGTAAAAGTGCAAGCAAAGCATCTCTCCATTCATCGTAGTAAGCATCATCCGGGTCATTGTTCTCAGGGCCTAGTTCATTGACCATTTTACGGGTCAGGAACATGAGAATTCCATGGTTGACATTGACGCTCAGAGCTGCGCAGACATCAACAGCACGAGTCTTGTGCTTGGCCAACGCATCCAGTGCCTGGATCGCCAAAGTTTGGACAGACCGGGAGACCACGAGGTCGCCACTGGCACCGAGATGAACAACTTCAGCAAGCTGGTAAGCAAGTTGAAGACGCTTCGGTTGTTCCAGGTCGGATTGAAGAACCTTTGACTGGAAGGTACTCTCCGGCTGCACATGGGCCAGGTTGGTTACTGCCAGTGCCTTGATGGAGAGGATCTGTTGTCGCGTGGCACGGGACGCTGTCAACGCCTTGGCAACTCGGAGTTTTTGAAGCAACTCATATTTTGACTCAAGTGGCAGATGAGGCAAGTTGGCCGCAAGAAGATCTTCCACTTTCGCAGTTGAAATCTTTGAGTAGGGAAGCTCTAGGACTTTGCCTCGCGTGGCCTCTTCCACCTTGCCACCGGGCACAGCTGGTGATTCATCTCCATTTGAGCCCTGGGTGGAATGAGGAGTGGGGTGTGTTGCACTTCGTCGCAATGGGGTCGGTGTGGTCGGAACGTGCGAGCCCTGCTCTATTTGGCCAAATTCAGAGGTCGTCCTGGCCTGTTCGGAGCCCGAGGGATAGTAGAGAACTCGAACATCTCCCCATTCCTCCCAGCCATCGTCATCACGCACGAGGGAAACCAGTTCATTGGCGTTAACTTTTGTCTGGGCTGTATTTTCTTTCCCTTTGGCTAAAACCGCGGGGGACGCGGCAAATGGTGTTTTACTAGCGATGACTGGACGCGGGAAAGGAGCTGCAATCTTCTGCAACTTTTCGAGGTCAAGAGCATAGTGGGACTGCAATACGGACTGCTGATGGGTGCCACGCTGGCGAGAGTGGTACCGTTGGGCTAAGCAAAGAGACAGCCGCAAAGTAGATTGTAGGAGAGAGAGTGAGGTGGTATTCAACAGGTCACCCAGGCGATCGCTGCTGCTGTATAGGCTGCGGTTCCCACATTTCTCGAGCAAAAGGCGAGAGAAATCAAGAACTGCTTCCACAAGCTCTCTATCTCCTTCAGAACCGTATCCCAGGGCATTTAGTTTTGCATTAACACCCTCTGCTGGCTTCTTGCTCTCATCGGCCGAGTATGATTCCTCCAGAACACTTCGGGTGAACAGCTGAGTCTGAGGGCCAGTATTCAGGAAGTACTTCTCCACAGCTGAGGCCAGAATTTCGTCGAATCGGTCCAGGACATTGATCCAATGGTAGAGATCACCACGTGGGAACGGCCATAGCTTAGGGAATGTGCTGAGAAGCGACGGGAGCTCTGGAACGGGGAGACTTGTGGCACGCGCTATGAATTCTTGCAAAAAAGGTGACTGTGATAAAAGGAAAATTTTTTAGTTGGGTTGCACATCAGGTCGCCGGAGAGTAACTTACGATTGTAGCCTCATGCTTTTGGCTGGCTACCTTCTTAATTCTCCCCATGATAACGATCGGTTGACCAGTCAAACATGAGGGAGTTTAGAGATTCCAGGAGGGTTATCTCCTAGAGAGAGTGTTGTGAGAAGGTCGTAAAGACCGGTGTCGCAGAGGAAGCGCGAAGATGGCTTATGACGTTTTTGGTGCTGCTTTGCTCCTCAACGAAAATCGAATCAACTCAACGTGATAAACACCTGAGAAAAAGTTTCACTGTCAATAAAAAAGCAAGTCAAAGAGATGCTAGATCGAATTTACCATCCAATCGTGAAGGAATTTCAGTAAGAAAGCTCAACTCGAGAGGTGAGAGACGAGATATCGGAAGCTAGTCAAATTAAAGGAAAACGGGTGCAGGTCGTTATCCCTCAAGATTTGACGTAGAGCTATTAAGATGGATATGTCAAAAGGAAAAGATGGGCACAGGAGGGGTTGATAGAAAAGAAGAGGGAAATGACGAGCAACGTGAAGAGAAGCTGGTCTTGCCGGCAGAAGGCAGAAGGGCGGAGCGGCTCTCTGACTGATTCCCCGCTGGGCCTCAGGCATCGACTGTCTTTTCACTTTCCATCTTTTTAGGCAATTTGATGCAACCTTCAATATTGGAATTGTTGGAATTGTTGGATTTTATCTTACAGAGAAATACAATGAAATATACTTGACTACATTCTCCCAATTAAATTTTGAAGGAATGTGGGACTTTAGAGTAAGAGCCAGCTCCAAATTTGATTGATGCGCGGTGAGCCACATGTCCAAGAACAACGCATACATGCTATACAAACAATCAGCCCTAAAACATTACAAGCATCTCTCAAACAAAATTCACATCCTCTGCGGTTCTCAGATATACAGTTTTTACTCCCTCCTGGCAGGCAGGTCTCCGTCCCATTGGATTTTCATCGTCATGGGGAATGGAGAGAAGCTACTGTGCTCGGCATCCATATACATGGCGATTCCTCCCAGTCCATCAAGCCTCTTCAGATGGCCTTGTGGCCCAGGGGCGCGACGGACATTATCCAGTCGCCCAAGAACTTTAAGCATAGTGGAAAGTGCGAGAGGGCACATTTTAACGCCCAGGCATTCATGGGGACCGAAGCCAAAGTGAGTGTACAGGCTCATGTCACGGTCAAGACGGACCTTGTCGGGATCGGGGAAGGCAACAGGATCGCGGCCTGCAACAACCTATATTTTATACGGCCCATTAATATCTGCGATGCAGAGAGGGGGAAAAAAGATTGTCAAATAACTTACCAAGTTGCAAATGATCTCCTGGCCAGCTTTCAAAGTGACCTTCTCGCCGTTATCGTCAAGAACCGTTGGCTTAGTGGCAAAGCGTGGCAACGCCACCGAGCATCGGAGTCTCGCTCCCTCCATGAAGCTGTATACAGTTAGTATGACGCTTCAAATCCTAACTTGTTATGTGAAGGAACTTACTATCGCACAAGAAGCTCGTCAGCCTCAGGTGTGTCCTCCCTAGACAGGCGCTGAATCTCGGCCAGGTGCTCCGCCGCTTCCTTGGAAAGGTAGTAGTCGATGCATTGAGAGAAAAGCTGGCCCTGGTTGGCAACCAATGCACCAGCCGTGGGAAGAATGTGCGACCACACAACGTCCTTAACCGGCAGCTGGCTGTCGAGTAAGCGTTGGATCATGTGGACACCATATTCACTCAAGATGTCATGGCGGTGTAGGCGGTTGACCAGGTTGGAAATAAATCCAGTCTTAGCAACTAGTTCGACGTTGGCTAGCGTCAACTCGCCCAGCTGCTGTGCAACGTTGCGAGCAGTCTGGCAAAGTTCAAGAGACTTGGACACATCAACATCGTAGAAGATAGAAGCGAAGATGACGGCCAATATCTGGTACAGTTCCTGCTCAGTGAACACGCCTCTTGGATTTGACTCTGTCTTAAGAGATAGGGAGAAGACGTTGGCACAAAAGTTGACCTGGGCAAGAACAGCAACATCACGAACGATGTCAACCTGATTGACGCCAGCAACCTTGAAGGAGTTTCGCTCGAGGAGCTTCAGAGTGATGTCCTCGTAGAAGGCCTTCACTTCTGATTCCCACTTATCGCGATGCAGAGCAGCACCGATCATCTTTCGAGAAGCTGCGTTGGCTGGGAGATCACCCGATAAGGCGAAGTCTCGGCCATAAGGGCGGCCGCTATTCTCCATCAAAAATTGGATCTTTTCACCCCACACTACCTTGAAGCCTTCTTGGTCTTTCAAGATTTTTGTGCAAGCAGAGTGGGAGTTGATGAAGAGGGGCGGGGCTTTATAAAATGGTCGGTCAAAGCTATAGGTTTTATCCTTACCAAGGCTGGTCAGAATCTTCTTATTCTCATCGGGCACAACCAGTGGGAAGTGTGCGTAAACCGAGTCGCCGCGGAAATGATTGGGGAAGGCCTTCAGGATCAATTTGTAGAAGACATGACCACAGTCAACAGAGACGTCATTGTTGATCTCATTGAATGCCCAGTTTGTGAGATGCTTCGGCGTGAAGTCGACAGTGTAGAAGCGATCGCCACGAACCAAAGCAACTGCATCCGAGAGAATGGCCCTCGAGGTGGTGAAATTGGTGCATAGACCACTACCCGGGGTCATAGCCTGTTTGGCCTCTTCGACAACGAGGCCAGGGTACAATTCGACAAGGTCAGGATGGTCATAGAAATGCTTAAGCTGGTTCGCGACGTATGGGTCTGGGTTGATCTCCTCAAAGGTTTGATAAGCAGCCAAGCCAAAGTATTGACGGAATTCGTTCAACGTAGCCAAATTCCAAGAGCGTGCCTGCTTGATGCCGAGAACCTCGATGCCTCTGAAGACATCCGGCACATTCAAAGCACCGAAAGCTCCGGCAGGGTCCTCAACACTCTCCTCGAAGATATTGACCAAATCATTATCGTCGAACTTTCCATCTGCTTGGCGTTGCAATTTGGCGAAAGGACGTTCTTGGGGATCTGCTGGGAGTTTCGATTCCCATTGGCGAAGACCCCCAGTGAATTGCTGCATACTAATCTCCTTCGGGTCTTTCCCGTCAAATAGCTCTTTATACAGATCCTCTGACCACTTTTCGTCTCGAGACGAGACACAAGAATGCCAGCGATAAACAAGATTGAACTCGGCAGATACTTGGTTTCCGGTAGCCTGGGAAGGTGCCTCACCAAGCAAGCCATCCTTGATATCCGCACGAGGATCCAAACTCCACAGACTGTCGGTTCGGTTGACGTTGAGAATGGTCCGCACATAGTCCTTCAGAATGATGTTAATATAAAGGCCAGAAGTAACCAGTCTTGCGGTCTGGAAGAGGTCGTTATCCCAGGTGGCATAAGCTTCAGCATTTGACTCATCCGGTTTCGTGAAACGGCCACCTTCGTTTATAGCTGCCAATTGGGTGACAACGGAGTTGTGGAAGCGGTTGAACATGATGAGAATGACACCAACGCCAGGGGGGAATCCCAAAACCCGCTTGGTTGAGAAGCAGTCAGGCTTCAATTTTCCATCCTTGAATGTTCTCACTGTATCCTGTTCTTTCTGGTTGTTACCATAAAGCGGAGACAAGTCCAAGTACGAGGATGTCAATGATTTTGTTTGGTCCCTGGGATCCGTCTGGAACAAGTCTGGCATCTGTTAGCCTCGGTGATTCTGCCATCTGTTATCACAGATATCTCAACCAACAGACAATAACCTACCGTGGATGATAATAGAGGCAAGATGGAATAGCACGCTAGAAATCTTGTTCGGATGTTCCTTGAAATTCTTCCGGGCCAGGAGACTATCAAAAAGAGCCTCCGGCTCCGGAAGAGCAACAGGCCGCATGGTCTTCGGTCGAACAGACCGTGCATATGGGGTGTTAGCAGCACCGATCTGAGGCCAGAAAGTGTTCTAGGGTTGTTTAGCAAAGAGATTCTCAACCCATAAGGGGACAATTCATACGTTTCCAGATCCATCAGCTTTCCTGTATGCCGCATCACGCCCAAGATAGCTGCATCACAAATCAGTTACTGTACATTTTCCGCACATACCAACATCGCTTTGCATGACTCACGAGATAGGCGGGTGCTCCAGATCACCCCACAACTGGGTGAGGAAGGTATTTGTCAGCTCCTTGCCATTTCGAGATGTCGAAGGCAAGCCAGAAGCAAGCTGTAGAAGGGTTAGAGTGTAAACATGGCCAATTACTCGCGGGACCACAAACCTGAATCACGCGCTCCATGATATAGTCTCTGTCATTCACAGCGTCACCGGTCACGGCAGCTTTAGCCATATCCGCCAAAGTTTTAGCATCTTTCAGGTCAAAATGGAGCAGATCCTTAGCGAGACCAGTCACAGTTGGCTCTTTTACGTAGCTGCCGTCGCCAGTTTGAGTGGGCAAGGGCCGCAAGGCTGCAGCCACAACTTGCTCGAGCTGAGCAATCTTGCCGCTAGAGTTGGACTCTTTCTCAGCCATGACAAATTGAGATGATATACAATAGAATAATACAGGAGAAATTCGAGTGGGGACTGTGATCAATCTGTTAACTCCAATGTCATAGATACCAGCGGAGTGGTATTCTGCGACTAAGGGTTTGGAAGACCTTGAGCCCAGGGCTGGACAGTGCAAGGTAGAAGTCGAACAAGAATAACGTAGCGTTTAGTCGCTTACCGGTATATGTCAAGCACAGTTAGGTAGGGTGAAGTATCGAAGCAATAAGATGGACAGCCTAAGAACACCCGTATATAGGGAAGCAGCAAAAGAGCACAACAATCACAAGGTGGTTAGGAAAAGAAGAAGTGAATCATCATGCGATCATTTCGGCGGAAATGGGATAGGATATTATTATAAGTCTCCCATGGGAATCACGGAGTAAGCCGAGGGCCATCAGCCGAGCAAAGCGTACGGCTGAATGCACATTCTGACGGTCCAGCCGCGCCCCGATATTGACCATTCTCAGCGCAAGGTGGACCTGGGTGAAAAGGAACGCCCCACTGGCTGCTATGAGCAATCAGATATTTCTGATTTGTGCGTGCTATACGGGGTAGCCCCCTGTCAACCAAGTCTTACGGCATTTTGGCTTACTCCATACTCGGTACGGAGTAGCCACTTATCAGATGGCTGGCGGATAACCCGGACTACGTACGACCTACCTAGGTAGTTGAACTGATAGACATGAGCTATATTAGGATACTCAATGGTTCAATTTAGTTTCGCAAGATGTGGTCAAACCGCACACTGTGATTGGAGCAATGACAGCGGCTGAATGGGTCCGAAGATCTGCATAATAATGTTCTAGGGAGAGACAGTAGTAATAGTAATACTAGTACAGAGTAATAATGGACTTGAACGGTTTGTTTCGGATTGGTGATGCTGCTCGGCCAAACTAACCATCTAAAATGGAGCTGAGACCCGGGGCCATATCATTCTATTCTGATTTGATGTGACCATTTGATAGGTACAGTAGCTTGTTTTTCTCAGCTCCCACAAAACCCGACACTGCCTGGCAACTTTTCTGCCCCGCTATCGTGCATATTAGGGCCTCGTTAGCTCCCGGGGACGGGACGTTTCAGCTGACAGCCCAGATGACTTGGAACGGAGTCAATATATAACCTTTGTCCCAGTAAATTATAGCATTCAAGTTAAGCTTCTGAGGATATACTGCAATTAACAGAATGTGTTTGGCAGGCCAGTCAATTTCCAAGACAAATATCCGGGACAACAGGGATACGCGTTGGATCACCAAGACACAAAGATTGTAGTACTTCGTACGAACCCCAAATTCTCAGTAAGCTGCCAAGGCAGCCCTGGAGGTTGCCCTGGAGGCTGCCTTGGAAGGCCATCTCAGCTAGGGCGCCTGCCAGAAATTCGAAATATTAGGCGTTGGACTTTTGGCCTCAGGTGTCAACACGTGATGTCAACCGAGGCCCGACCTCGGGAGACTGCCCTGTTTTTAGCCAAGTCGCGATTTCAAGTTCTCTTAGTGGTACTAAATAAAGCTCCATCGTTTAAGCATCATATCTGCTTGAGCTAATTTATCATCATGGCGGCTGATAAAATCACGCTCGTCGTTCAGCCAAGGGGTATGCATTCGTAGCTCTTGTTTACCTAAAGCTCTCAGCAAGACCAGAGAGCAACCAAAAAGCATTGCTAATATAAAAACAGGCAAACCCATCCGGAAGCTTCCCAAGGAAATTGAGATTCCTCTCAATGCCTCTAGTGAAGAATTGCATACTGCGCTCTCCGCAGTATCCGGTTGCTCAATCCACCGGATGAGAATCACCAAGGGTAGCGATCACGGCGTGGTCCCGAACTCGATCAACACGACTATCGAGGACACTGGCATGCGCAATTCAAGCGTGATCTACGTCAAGGATCTCGGTACGTGTCTATACCCCATATCATGGACAATGCAAATCCACCTCCTATTAGCGCACTACTCCCCAGGGGACCAGCAGAAACTAACATATAGTTCTACCCAATAGGACCCCAAATTGCCTGGCGCACCGTCTTCATCATCGAATACCTCGGCCCACTCCTGATCCCCGCGCTCTTCCTCTTCCCACTCCGACCCATCCTGTACTTCACCTACGACAAGCCCCTCCCCTCGCCCTCTGACCTCCAGCTCCTAGTCTGCGCGCTGCTGAGCGTGCACTTCCTGAAGCGCGAGTTCGAGACCATCTTCGTGCACCGTTTCAGCAGCGCCACCATGCCTGCCCGCAACATCTTCAAGAACAGCGCCCACTACTGGATTCTGGCCGGTTTCAACATCGCCTACTGGGTGTTCCACCCAGACGCGGCTGCCTCCTCGAGCACCCCCAATCAGACTCTTGTGTACGCCGGACTGGCGCTGTTTGTCTTCGGTGAGCTGGCGAACCTGAATGCACACTACATTCTGCGTAATCTCCGCCGCCCTGGTACTACTGAACGAGGCATTCCGTCTGGGTTTGGTTTCAGTGTCGTTACCTGCCCCAACTACTTCTTTGAGATCCTGGCTTGGTTGGGTATTTTCCTCGTCAGCCAGTTGAACTGGAGTGTGCTGTTGTTCATTCTTGTTGGTGGGTTGCAGATGTGGAGCTGGGCCTGGAAGAAGGAGAAGCGCTACCGCAAGGAGTTTGGTGACAAATATAAGAAGAAGCGCGCTGTCATCTTCCCTGGCCTTGCCTAAGGAGTTAGCGGAGAGGCCAAGTCCAGGCTGGTATTGGCGAACCCATATGCTATGGCAATGGGCTGAGTGATTGAGTGAGTGGAGAAGAGGAAGAAAACTGATGCCTTGGTTGACGGCTCGGAAGAGGTCCCAAGCAGCTTATCGATCAACCCTAGTTGTTATGATAAACGTTATGCGCTAATTACTGATATCATGAGGCGATGTATTATATTGGTATTGGACATAATAAAAGTGAATGATTACCGTGTTCCTTTTGCAGCTATGCATACCAACTGAAGGCAAAAATATGCCATATGTTGAGGTCTCCACAACCACACGCCGACTAACCTTAGAACATTGTATCTGTGAACAGGAGAAAAATCCCAAGCAAAACGCCGACTCCCCGTAGAAACAGTGGACTCATAAATGCAAGCCACTTCAAGAGCACTTAATCGCTCTGTATCTTCTTCTCCCATTGCTTATAGTATAGCTCTAGTTCGCGGGCACAGTCCCGGCCCTCTGCATCATCGCACCCATGGAATAGGATGACGAGGTCACCATCCTTGTATGTACCATCCAAAGAAGCGCCCGGTGAGTCACTGCTATATGAGCTCAGAATGCGCTGAGGAACCAGGGCAGTTCGAGCAAGGACAGTTGGGTGCCACTGCATGATGTGATCCTAGCAGGACTTCGGTTAGAACCAAGGCTCAGAAGCTCTATCTATACAAAGATAGAGCAATATCGTAGAAGACTTGGCTTACCAGTCCATGGGCCTCCGCCTTAGCAAAGTTGTAGTTGCGGTAAAGCGGGTCAAACCAGACGTCCAGGAAGAAACGGGCAAACTCTGCATTCTTCAAGATAAAGCTCCCGGGGTTCAAATCTTCGCTGTCTTGGGTGATGATAAGGTCCACGTCCGCTTCCTGTTGGTGCGCAAACGTCTTGATGATACTATCTGGCGGCACAACGGGCACATCCTTCAACATCAAGTCTTCAAGACGGCCCTTCTCCAGAATGTGAGACTTGAGGGATTTAGTAGGGTTCATGATCAGAGCATTAGAGGCGAGATAGAAGAAATACGCCGAGCGAGGATGTGTAGCCATGGCATGACGGGTGGCCGGTGCAACGGCCCAGCTCATCGGGGCATCGCCAACGGCTTCGTCGTACTCCGACACGCTTGCGAAAAAGTTGGTATAGCCTGTTCCCGTGTGAGGGTTAGATCTAGTTCATTACGAAGGAAGCTCTTCCACAC
>PKQL01000368.1:0-28211 GCA_002916455.1 Penicillium sp. CF05
AACAATTAGTTATTTTTGCGCGATTTGTTTCAGCATCTTACGTACACGACTTTTCTTTTTCTAACCCTGCTGATCATTTTAATTTTTCCTGCCTTGCGTGTGACACGAATTCCAGCTACTACATACAATATAGAACTATGTCGCGAATTTGAGGCTTTTTTGTTCACCCTGAAGGAGTAAGGGCTGGTGGAGAAAGGGGTTTCCCCTTGTCTCCTCCGCAAAACGGAAGATGTTTTGACGTAGAAGCTAAGCATGACCCGTGACCTTCAGCTATTGAGTCTATTCACAACATTCCGGCAATTGCGCTTTGCCCCTTTTCGTCCACGCCCGTCGCATTTTCTTCTTTATGTCCGTTATCCGGATCAACATTCACCAGCGTAACTAGTAGATTCTCGGCCCTTGATATTAATCACAGCCAATCATTTCTGAAACTTAGCTTCCTAATTTACCCGTTGTGATATGTCTCTGGTCTTTCATTCGAGTCTACTTATCTAAAATCTCTGCCCAACCAGCGCCGGGCTCTTTGAAAACGGCCTGGACCGATTTGAAGGGGGTCGAAGATCGATTTGTTTCCTATTTTCCCCGAGACTGACCCTAGCAACTGCACGTCATTATTGATATCATTAGTTCATTTTACTAAGTACAAAAATAAATTCACAATATAAGACAACTTATAAAACTATACTAGTTTACCTAGTCTCATTTCTGATCCCATGACTTATCGCATTGGGCAGTATCGCTCCAACCTTTCTACGTTTCGGTCGACGCGCACTGCTTGGCGTCTTGGCTTTTATCTGGGGAAATTGTCGCGTGGTCGCATCCTAGCTCGAACTGCGGATGCGGGGTATAGTTTAATGAGCCACCAGTAAAAGAGCACAGAGCATTAGACCGTGACCTCACTCGGCAATCTTCATCAAATGACGTATTCTGGATTGCAATTTAGTCTGCCTTGACAGTGGATCACAGATGCCACGTCCTAGCGTCTCCCGGACTTGACAGGATTGGCAATGAATCTGTCGGCGATGGTGAATTAGGAAGGTACTAGTCATTGCATGTGCGATTGGCTCTGTTATACGCTAATTCGCTGATCCAAGAGGGACGCTGATTCTACATTACTTCGGGGTTTAGAATCGACATTATACTTCTCACTGATTGATCTGATATCGCCAAGGACGTTTTGAGTCGTTCTCATCCATGGCTCCAATGGGTCCATGGGGATGGGATTCTTCAATCACTGAGTCTAGATATATTCAAGATATATTCCAAGATGTCAGTACGATCTCTATGTATTCAGTATCCAGTAAATACCCAGGTTTGGACACCAACTCTGGTGAAATATTTATTTGCTTTACTATGCTGTCTCATACCGACCAAATTATAACCAAAGTTGGTAACATCTAGCATCTAACTATTCGTGGTTTAATACGGTAGGTACATAGAAGTGCTTTGACGCCGGCAATAACGTTGGAATTCTCAGCGTGCTTCCTAGGCTGCCCGGCCCTCCCTCCTCCCCAGGTCTCAGCCCTCGTGAATTTGCTGGTGCCAAACCGAAGGATGATGATGTCCCATTTCATTCGGGTAACTGGTGAGGATTTATCTAATATACAGAGAGAGTGAATCAGACAGTATATCACGGTTTGATATAGACAGGTTCTAGTAGTACGTCGCTCCCAAGCGGTCCAGTTTGCGTTTATATATAATACAAATATCACCAAGAAATAGTCAGACCCTCTAGTACAAAACAACTTCATTCCTGGCAGCCCCAGCTTCGACCCATTCACCAAGCAATTTCCGCGCAATTCCCGCAACAAGTTGGTGGATATTAGGTGGTAGAACAGCACCAGGAGGAGGCTTGCGACTTGGGTCACCAGCGATCCAAAGAACCGGGTCTTGCGAGATGCCAGCGACATTCTCGCGCAATACGCGCAATGCATCGATATCCTCCAAGTCAAAGCCACGACCAAAAATGATTGCACGCGCAGGCCGGCTGTAGTTTTTCGTGCCGACGTCGTTGACGTGAGGGGATTGGGGATCCCGGCCTGCGAGGAGGTGGGGAATTTCGGATTGTGCCGCTGACATGCTTTGGATGAAATGGATTACTAGTGGATATTAACTAGGCTGCCCTGAGGTAATTTGGATTATATCGCAATAAAGAATAATGTATGCGGTACTAACCTTCAAATTCGGGGAGGAGGAGCTCCGAAGCCGGCTTACCGATCCCGGCGTCTAGGGCACAGAGCACAATTGGGAGAGAGGACATTTTGGAGATGTGAAGGTCAGGTGAAATGATTTGTATCCCTTTTATGATGCAATAGGAATTTGAATTGGAAACCTATAAACGAGCAGATGGCCCCTTCTTTATTTTGAAGCTCGGAGTCCGACCTGCTCGATGCGGCTCGGGAGTGGAGACAAAAGAGCCCCACAATGTTTCCAAGGTTAGTTAGTATGTACAGTCGGGAGGTGATGGATGAGGTGCCAATTATTTCGTCTCATTATGGATTTCCCTTCGTATACTTTCAACAATCTTTTGCTCCTGTTTACTACCCTAAGTCTGCGAAACAGCTCTACCCTTCGCTTTTTCAGCCCATTAATTGGGTAGAATGAAGGTTCTGTTCAGTCAGAATGTGTTGCCAATCCGGGTAATCAGACTGAGTGTCTCACAATTTGCCAATCTGTTGACTTGCAAGGTATATCTCATGAGGAAGTTGGAGCACATCTTCCCGGTTGAGTGTTTGAACGACATCCAAATCAAGAATGAATCATCCTTTCAGAGGCTTTTGTGAGTCGAAGTCGGGGGATATGGACGTGGTCGTAGGCCGCTGGATGAAGAGTAGGATTGAAGCCATGATTTAATATCGTTGTACAGAATCTTCCCCAATTTTGACATGGCGTCTTTGGGGGCAACCATCTATATCGGTTACACGGGCATAGATAATTATTCTAGCAGGGTGAGGGTCCATATTGGCAAATAATGATAGCAAGACGGGTAATGTAATTGCGCGCTGTGAATTGATGCTTGTGCTTCTTCGAAAATTTGGCTAGGAGTGAGCGGTCAATAATCTCGGTGACGGATTGATTAGGCCTAGGTTTTTGATGCACAACCTTAGCTACCGATAAGGCATATCTCTTCGTGCTTGTTGTATGTGTACACATAAAATCTAAAGTTATTACCTATTATGGATTGTATAGATAGTTAAATTAAGTTATGCTTTTATGGCTCCACCTGCCCAAATTGGCCAGACGGCGGCGATCTGTCTAAGCGTCATACATCACCATTCGGGGGATCCATGGATATTAACACACTACTACAATAGTTCGCTTTCCATATCAACAGTTGACTTATGCGTTACACAAAACCCCCGCTTTATCTGTCGGGTAACATCCAGGAGGGATTCATGCAGGTCCGGTGACTAACAAGTTACATCATTCATCCACATAAACATCACATATCGTCAATTGTCTGGTCATTTCTACTTTCCTGCAAGAAATAATTCATTGCTGTATGATATGGCATACACCTCGCCCCCTCCGTCCCGCTCCACCCTCAGCAACAAAGCCCACCGATACCGCATACTCTTAAACCTCCGCTCCCTACTAGACCGATACCTCTCCTGGCCACTCCCGCCACGACCAAGCGTCGAAATCGCCATTCCCTCAAAGGTCAGCAAAACCCCAGGATCAATCCAACTTTACTTCTTCACTGCACCCTCAAAGCCCCTCTGTCCTCGCAAGCAAACCAAAAAGTTACCGCCCCGCCCCGTCCTCATCAACTTCCACGGCGGCGGCTTCTCAATTGGCCACGCGCGCGACGATTCTCGCTGGGCGGGAACCGTGCTGAAAGCCTACCCGGATGCCGTGATCGTAAGCGTCAACTACCGCCTAGCCCCGGAGCGACCCTTCCCCGTCCCGCTGGAGGACGGCGTCGATACCATACTATGGCTATGGCAAGAAGCGCAGAAGTACAATTTTGACAAAACGCGCTTCACACTTAGCGGAGCCAGTGCAGGCGGGAACCTCGCTCTAGCAATACCATTCCGGCTACACGAGGAACTACAGAAAAAGCGCTGGGCGTCGTTACGCGGGGAGATAGCGTTGGCTGGCTTGGTAGTATTCTATCCCAGCACGGACTGGACACGAACGCGGATAGAGCGTGATGCTACGAACCCTATCGCGCCGCAGAAGTCCATGATCTCGCCTTCTTTATTCAAGTTCCTCGATGACTCCTACCTTCTTCCTGCCGGCCTGCCAAAGCGGCCGGGTACGGAACGGGTGGATATGTCGCACCCTTATCTTTCGCCGGGTCTGGCGCCTGAATCTCTGTTGCAGGCGACGTATCCGCCTTCTGTGGCGATTTATACTTGTGGGTGGGATCAGTTACTTGTTGAGGGGAATACGTTCCGGGAAAGGCTTGGTGGGTTCGTTGAAGAAGGGAAGATGGTGGGTGTAGGCGGGTTTGTAGTTGAGGATGTTGTTCATGGATTTGATAAGAAGCCCTCTTTTTGGAAGGGGAATGAAGCGCGTGACAGGATGTATGATGATGCTGTTAATCACTTGAAACTAATGTGGAAGATTGAATGAGGTAATTTCCGAGCCTTGAAGGCACCTGATATCGATGGTAGTATATACCCCTTGTGGACACGGAACTGAGAGAGATAAATGGGAGGTGAGAAATAACAAAGAGGCAAGCGAGGTAGTGCAATGTTAGCCACCTAGGCAGAGTAGGTTGTTTGTCTACTCTTTAAAAAGGTTACGTTTGTGTGATTGTTCCTTTGAAACTGAGTACATCTATAGAAAGGAAACCCATATTATGAAGAACCATCAAATGTTGTATATGGAAATTTCGGCTTGCACATATTACAGCCTTTTCATGGTATATATACTATATTTCAATGCTAATTCTTATCCTTCTAGCTACTGTTCCAGACTTAATATCGGTAGTGAGTGGGTCCGCGCCATCAACTACACCAGGTTTATTTCCTGCGTGCTGATGCCAGTGGACCATTGCTGCAACTATCACTACCAACGGGGTCACTGCAGTATTAGCAAAGAGGAAGGCGCGAACGGAAAAGCGCTGATGAGGCAGCAGCAGATGGGAACCGAACCTGCCATATACGTTCCATACACCTACATACATATACCTACATATATATAGGTATACAGAGGACTACCGAAAAAGGCCAAAAACACACAAGGCTGCTCTTTCCCCATCAAGTTAATCAAAAGATCGATCTCTTGTGGTCTTTTCCGCTCCAAGCGAGTTTCATCCTCATCCTCGCCTCACTCTCAATTCAAAGTGCTCATACCCGTTAGAGCCTCCACACCACCTTGTCGGCCTCTTCAGAGGACTCGGAATGGAACAGACATGGCTGACTTGTGGAACCTGTCAAGCTCGTCCAGAAGTACGGACCATACCTACATGGGAACCCATGTGTGCCTATGGTCGTCACAGTCACCTCGATATCCATTATCTCGGCCGTTGGGATGCGTCCAACATAGAATTCTCGACGAAACTATCCTCAACACATTCCTCCCAGAATTTGTGGCAACTCGTTTTCCACTCCACGGAGGTCTGAATGGCCGTTAAAGCAAGAATAGTCATTCATCTCTCAAAAATTGACTCCATCATTGCATTAGGGGTTTGATGCATGTGTGAAGATTCATCGATCTCAAGGGTTTTCGTGCCACTCAGGCCCAGTTCATCGCGATGTCGATTGACAACCTGAGCGCCCAAGTAATGAGCCTGCTGTCGAAGCCAATGTTGATCATGCTGTCAAAGCATGTTAGGGCTGTTCCCAAAGCACTTGCACAGGCTGTTGTCGAGCCTCTTCGGGAGCCCTCCTGTAAAGACGGTGGAGGACATCGTCCCTTCGATCGAAACGCCACAGGCCAAGTCAGCGGAGCTTGAGCCTAGAGATGCCTTCGACATTTGACGTGGAAGCAATGGCAAGAAAAACCCAAAGGTTCGTGTCTGATATTGCATTTTATGACCTGTTGAGAAGGCCTTTTAACCAATGAGAACCAGGTCGCCATGTTTGTTTTGGAGCCTAACCAGGGACAGACCGTAACCAAGAGGACGAACATCTTTCAACCCGAATACCAAATCGTTAAGATAGTCACTGGTGAACAAACTTCGGTTCATGCTTGGCGTGGCACCGTTGTCGCCTTTCGCGCCACTATCCTATCTGGCATTTCTGAGTTGATCCTCGATGATAGGCTTCTGGAGGCCCGTCGTCTTCACATGAGCTATTAAGCCAGTAAGTAGTCGCATCAAGGGACTGCCTTGACATTGCGTCCAGGAAAACGGTTTATCATATCAGACCTGCTGACAGCGATGGCCAATCTCGAGCCCCTCAAGGAGCCGATGCTTCGATTCGGCACAACCTGGACTGGGCAATTCATGGTTGGGCGACGATTGAGAAATGAGTAAAACTCCTGCCTGGGTGATAGGGGTAGCTTCCCCTTTTGTGTGGAGGTCGATCTCGAAGATGGGCACACAATCCATTGCGAGTCAAGCCGGGCTATTGGCTGGAAGCGAATGAAAATCGATTGAGAGAGAGGCTGCGCTGATCAATTGCAACCAGGCCAAAGTAAGTTTCCCTGTTTTTATAACCCATGCGTTGGGTTATCTGCTAATTACCCACCAAAACAGCCTTCCACATTATGGACCGTCCGGCATCCGTCGCCGACGACGTCTGGCAGGAAATAGTACCAACGACATATCGCAGAGCGATGGGACGAGGAGAATCCGGTGTTCTCATCACGGTGAGAAACTCTGACAAAATTGCCAAAAGGCTGTGGTGAAGACTCGGCTGAGAAGCTCCCGGTCAGATTCACTCGAACATCGTCGGGGAACCTATTATGGAACTCACCACTGCTTTTGATTACTACCAAGTTATCACAATGCTCTCTTCTACTTCCACTGCTTCTTCCTCTGCTTTCTTCAAAAGGACTCGCCTCCTCCTATCTAAAGACCGCCCTCCTCCTTCGAAGTCATGCCTCCCACACAGATATCACGCTCGTCAACCACAACAACGGGGTGCAGATTCTTAATATGCCCTTTAATCTATCGTCCCACAAGATCCATTCACGCTCGATATCTTCATTCAGGCAGATGAGACAAGTATAGGCGATGATATTTCCCCATTTTTCTGTCAGTCACTCATTTTTCTTCTATAGGAAAAGGCAAAAGTGAAGGAAGGCGAAAGCCATGGCTGACCAGAAAAGCCCACTATGCAGGTATATGGAAACCTTGAATGCTTCTCGCACCCGACGGGTCATAACGAACTCTTAGGCTGACCTGTCAAAAGGGTCCACGGGGTGTGTCCACAAGCAGCGCAAAGATATTGGCAAGACAGACACCACCATCTACGACATCTCCACCGATGCTATGAAATTCACGTTTATGAAGCTCGACAATGAGTCTCGGGTAAGTGTATCTAAATCGTATTAGTGACCCTGATTCTAATGTGTACTAGTGATCGTTCAAACTAGTCGGTGTCGTTAGAAATAGGGTCGAACAAGTGCTTAATCTACTAGTCTGCCTGATGAAGAAAGCAGTCTCGATGTCACCCGCGGCTTCTAAACGCACGTCTCGCCGGATATAACAAGGATTAGGGGAGTTTGACCTGGTCTTCGACCATAACCCTAAGATGGATGACAAGATGGATATTGAATGATTCGTCGCCGCATTCGTCCTCTAGCCTTCTTTCTTATGTCTTCTTCCTCTTCTTCGCTAGTCGTTCTTTCCTCGCCGTCTTAATATCCTTCTTATTCTCCTTTCCCACCTCACTAAGTCTTCCACTCCTTACTCTTCTTATTTTTGCCTCTATCCCTTCGCTAGTATCACTTGATCAACATATAAGTCTATTTTTGTATACCACGACCTAATTAATAGATAGTGAGCCCTATATCCATATATTCTCTACTTATTTAATATCTAAACTCGTAGCCCAAAATCCAAAAGGAGTCGGCAGATAATAGGGTATTATACAGGCCAGGTTTAGCGAGTAGAATCAGGAGAGATAGGCCAATCTCCTCTTCGTGTCCACAGGTAAAGAGCGAAGACTGCTTTACGTCGACGTTTGGTTTCGCTATCACTCGACGGACGACTCCAAGCTTGTGAAACTGCGAGCTTAGCATAGAGCTCATGGTGACAATAAACTGAGTGCCGACGGGAGGCTTTTCACTGAAACAATGAAAACTTCAGGGAATAAGCCATTTTACCGCGTTAGAGTGGTGCAAGAAAAGCTGGTTGCTCTTTGGCTGTTTTGTATGCCCTAGAGCGAGCCCAGCAATGATGATGTGACCAGAGAGCTGAAGAAAAGAGCCTAACTAACGATGGATGGATTGTTAAAAAGTCCCAACCGATGATATTTTCCTGTTAGTCCGTTCCCTAGCACCGAGAAGGGAAATGACTAGCTCACTAGCTTACTCGTGTCCCTTGAAACAATCTATACAAACCATTCCAGCTCATAATCTGTTATCATCTGATTAATGGAGTGTCTGTGGTTCAGCTATCAGGAATACAGACTACGGAGTTCTGGATTCTTCCATTACGCTCATACGTTAGGATCATTCTAGTTTGCCGCTGCCCAGCTAGTCATAGGGGATATAGCGTGGTTTAAATCGATACATGTATGTAGTCTTGCGCTATTCTGTCAGAAGCTCATATCGATGGCATGGATTCGATGCCTATGCTTGGCCATGAGATTTTTTTTTCAAATGTTCCTTTACGTTTGTTTCTATTATTTATTTACTCCCAGATTTCCTTTTGTCAAAGGCGTAGGTCTCAAGTTTCGATATGAGCTATAGATCTTATTGCTGTGTGGTCTTGTTGGTCACCCCGCATCGCTAGATTCTTGAAGCTATAGAACAAAATACACCGATACAAGTTAGGTCATTCCTCAAGATATCTATTAGAGATTTCCTTTGCCGCGTTAGCCTATCTATATATGTACATATATATATACAGTAACACTTCACATAAAATCATGTGCGAGTAAACAAATGACTCTGAGCGGGGCACCAGTCAGGCGGGGTAGAAAAGTCAGCAATTTTTCTCACCTGGGCAGCTTGACTTCACCTCTCCCACATTTCCCGATATTATTTTCCAAACAAATTACTTAGGTAAGAGCTGTGCCTTCTTTGGGTGTCTCAAGAGGACCTTGGTGGTTGCTAACGGTTTCGTCAGATCTACTTCGCCTATCAACAATGAACGGACACGCTGCCTGCCCCAAGTGCGGTGCCGCCGCTGACGGCGCTGACAAGAGCTGCGGTGCTTGCGGTGCTGTATGTTGACTTTGCAGTGCTTCTGTGCGAGCTTATACTAACCATACCAGACCTGCCCCGTTTAAGCATCCCTACTGAATTCGGCCAGTGTACACGAGCGTTTGGGATGAAGGGTATCGGAGTTGGGACTGCTTGTGGTGTAGTGAGACAAGGATAAGCCGGGGCCGGGCTTGGAGATCAGTATGTTCATAGCAATGATGTGATGACGACGAGAATGAACTCAAATCTATCCGAAACCAAGTGCGATTGTTATGTACGGAAACAAAAGAAACGACGTTAAGACATTCCCCTAGAGAATAAGAATATATAAGACTGTTCACGAGAAACAATCATCAGGATATAGAGTGTGCAATAAGAATACCTCCTCGTCTCGTTCTTCCCTTTCCCAAGCCAGCAGCTAGGCTGGGCCCCAAAACCACCCCAGTAGAGGGTCACCAATCTCCCACTTCATCACAGACCACCTATACACCGCTTAGGCAGGTCCGGCGGTCTTGCGCCACTGGGACCAAACACCGATCAAACTGCTGATGGTACCTGTGATACCGACGAGGCCATCGTCGAGGTTAAGGATACCAACAGCAGACAAAGGTGCAGCAAGATCGCAAACATCAGAGATGAGCTGTATCCGAGCAGCAGAGCGCTCCCTAAAAGAAGCGTTAGCATGCATACATTCCCCATTCCCATCCGGGCAATAAACAAGGAATTCCATACTTCTCAATCTTCTTAGCCTCAACAACACCCTCACCCTCCTTGCGGTCAATAGTCTTCTCCTTCTCCTGCAGACGAACGAGAGAGTAGATACCAGCCACAGTGCTGAAAATCAGACCGGCAGCCCAGGAGCGGTAAGCGGAATCCTGCAGCCGCTTAGCGGAAGACAGTTTCCGAATGCCAATCACATCGATGATTGTGACGGCGTCGAGAGTCAAGTAGCCGGCATAACCGAGCTGGCGACCGATGGCCAAGTAGCGCAAAACGGGGTCAACGGGACTCTTGTTATCGAAGGCGACGGCGGCGGCCTTGAGATGTTCGAGGAATTTGCCGATACGCATGATCTTGCGCGTCGTGCCGAACTGCTTCTTCACGGCATTGTACGGGTCGATCGCGGACTGGGGCTTGTTCGTTCGGTATAGGTACCACGCGTAGAAGCGGGAGAAGTATTGGATTGTGCGGAGGAGCTTGTCGCGGCCGACTGTAGGTTTCCCGGATTAGCTTGAGTGCTCGGGTGAAGGCGGGGAGAGGTTTGCTAGGGGGCCTCGAGTTCTCGTCACCGGGGGTTTTTGCTGATGTCGCAAGGTGTAATGGGAGTTTTTCTTGAAAAGGATTCTTTGTGGATAGATAGAGGTATGTGCCGGGGTGTTGGTTTTGGACTCTGGGATAAATGTATCACGTACCGGTTGTCGCGACGAAGCGTAGCCAGTGCGCCAGCGCAGGGTGGTAGACGAGAGTGTTAGCGACCATCTTTTTTTTTTTTCCCTGTTGCTAGTGGAGTGAAAAGAATGCAACTTCGAACACCTAGGGATGGAGGATGTCAAGAATCAAATGTGATAGTTCATAAGGGAAAGGGGAGCCGGTAATTGACCGGCGTATGGAGCCGGAAGACCGACCTCGGCTGATCTCGTGCGTGTGGGGAGAGATCCGGAGGGACGATGTAATGTATTTACTTTTATTACCACATTCATGGGCATTAGAACCCTTGACTCTATGAAATCTATTGAAATCCCTTGAAATGCTTGATTTCCATGTCACTCGGCTTGTGACTTTTCCTGTCTTTCACGTGAGCGGCGTCATGCCCATTCTCCCGACATTGCCGGGCAGCTTCTTTTGAGATATAAATCCCAGCTTATTCCTTTTTTATTCTGGAAAAAGTTTAAGATGATTCTCGGATCTTATATACAAATTTGATCTAGTCCCAATCTTATCCGGGTATCCACACACAATGAATAGCATCAACATTGAATCAAGCACGACTTCTCGAGGTTTACCAGATCCATCCTAAGCCAGGCAAATGGATTCTCTTTCACATGCTCGCTCTACCGAGCATTGTATTCTATAATCCTCTCAGCAGATCTCGTTTGAGACCCTCGATATAGAAACAGTCTCGGGCCAAACAGCATAAGGTTTACGTGCCCAATATCATTATCGGATACCAACCCGACACTCCTTGGACCACACCGCATCGTCCATTTCGGAAATGGTAACCGAACATTTAAGGTTTAGCGATGGTTGTTGTCCGCATTGCTCTGTCAGCAAAAGGAGTCCACGGGTGGAAGGGGTTATCTGTTGTTATCCTTTCCTACATCCCTGGTCATAGAGACAGACATCCATGATCGGACATACTAATACTTAGAAGTGGAGGAAATCTGCAGTACGTTCTAGGTAAAACGCTGGAAAATGAAGAGCGATATTCTACACAAGTACTTAAAAAGACACGAGGACACCAAAGAAAGCGGGAGGCAGTTACAAGCTGGCTATAACTTGTTTACAATTTTAGAGTCTAACCTCTATAAAACGAAGATTAAGTAGTAGGGCCATTTCATTCGGCTGATTATGTGAACAACATCAAAGTACCCACTTGAATTAGATTGCTTGTCATACAAGCCAGAAGTTCAGCTTCTGTTTCACGAAATGCGTCACCAGCAGATCAGACAGGATATGCCCGCGTTCCTCTCATACATTAATGGGTCATGTCGCAAGGGCAGGGGATGGGAATCTCAAGTCGCAAGGGCCGGATAGCCGCGGTCTCATCAATGGTATCTCGTTTGTTTTGCTGGGTGTGGATTGCCGCGTATGGGTGTTGCCTGTGGGATTAAGTAAAGCTGGCTGGAACACAACAGCCCAAAGGGGTGAGTATGTGTCAGGCGCGATCAAATTACTCTTGTTCGCGGGTGACGGTCTGGCGGTTATGGGTGCCCATTTCCGCGGTATCGTAGCCATTAGCCTCGAGGTAGTCGCGGAACCTGGCATCCTCGAAGGTAATAGTGTCCTGGAAAAATGTGAGCACATCAACAGTGTACTCTATCTGCAACAGTTCATACCTGGTTAATCTGCGGCATCATGAAAATGGCCATGAATGCGGCCAAGAGACACAGCGAGCTGGAGACGAAGAATGGGTCCTGGCCTGCGCGGGTCTTGTTGGGTGCGTTCTTTTGAATGATTGGGATCACGTAGGTGCCCACGAAAGCCCCGACCTTTCCGAACGCGGCAGCATATGAGTAGTACTGGCCACGGATAGCAGTTGCGCTGGTCTTGGCGGCGCAGAGACCGATGTTGTCGCCGGGTCCCATCTCACCGAGAGCAGAGAAGATTCTGTTCCCAAGATATTAGCATTGGCAATTGCTAAAAGTCTGAGGAACTTTGTTAGTAAACTTACCCAAATACGACAACAAAGGCTGCCACGTTTTCCGGGGTCGCAAGCCACTTGTAGCATCCAGCCATGATGAATCCGATGACGCCCTGGAGCCCAACACCAAGAGCAAGAGTGTAGCGAGGGCCGATCCAGTCACTCAAGAAGGCCCCAAGGGCAGAACCTGGGATGTAGAAAGAATTTACCACGGTAGTCCAACCGAAGGTCTTCCACAAGGGAGCCTTGTCACCCAAGATGATCGATAGCCAGGTTGAAGAATAAATACCGAAGCTGTAGGCAGAGAAGTCATAAAGGAACCAGATAATAGAAACAACAGCCTATACATCACATCCAGTCAGTTAATCGGCTCACGCCTGCTAGGGAAACATGTAGGTGGGGTTTGTTACCAAGCGCTTCCAATAGAATCTAAACCTGTTGGTCAATGAGTCCATACACTGGGAAATATCGTACGTACTTGACAATCAGCAAGATCGGGAACTTGTGCATACGCTCCCGGTTGAACTCCTCAGGCTCGTTCATCTTCAGTCGAAGATACATTAAACTCATAGGGGGGATTACTCCTAGCCCCAGAGCCACACGCCAGCAAGCGCGCAGATGGTCCTCGGTGAAGATCAGGACGAGAATCATGGAAACCAACGCAGCAACCACGAAACCGAAATCGATCTGGAAGTTGGTGAACATGATGAACCAGCGATTGCGATGGCCACTCTTGAGCTCTCCGGTATTCTCAGCAGCGCCAACTGATCCAGCAGGGTATTCTCCGCCAATGCCAATTCCCAAGAAGAAACGGTAGGCCGTCAAGGCAGCAAGCATGCCACCCAGGCTGCCTCCAGCTCCATCAGAGCCAGCACCGAGAGCTGCAAAGATAAACAGGATAATGGTGGAGATCATCAAAGACCACTTGCGCGACCAGTGATCACTAGTGTAGCCAAATATCAGCATACCCACCACGGTGCCGGCGAAAACAATCGAAGAGACATTCTGTTGGGCCGTCGAGTTGGTGTATGCATCACCGTAGATCTGTTGCAGCATGGTACCGACAGGACCAATGACCTAGATCCGAGGGTGTCAGTAAAGAATAATTAAACATTCATCAAGCTGCGGGCCCATGTGGAATAGCATAGCTGTGGGGCTGCACAAACAGGACGAAACATCACATACCTGGTTCAAATAACCATCAGAAAAGAGACCAGCACCACAGGCAATAGTGGGCCAACTACGTTCCCAGCGACCCTTCTTGGTCTCGTCAAGAGGCGGTAGCTCAACGAGGCGCTCCTCGAGAGGACCGGCGCGCTTCTCCGGTATCTCCTTGGAGTAGGACTGAGGCTCGGCCATTGCGATCGTGTTTTTGAATAGCAATTTTTTTTCTTTTAAATACGCGGCGAGCTTGAGCCTCACTGGAGGTCAAAAGAAAAGCAAAGTTGGCACGAGACCAATGAGAGTTACTGTGTCACGCGAGCACAATAACAGGAGTCGCGTCGATGGGTAATCAGAGAAGATATTTGAAGCTGAGAGGAAAAGCAAAGAGACCTATGGGGGGAAATAGTTGACAATCCTGAACAATATATATTAAAAAATAGAAAAATAAAAAAAAAATAAAAAAAGAGGAAAAGAAAAAGATTCCCGGGAATAGCATCACTCTAGGCATTACCTATCACATAGAGCCCGCGTTTAGCCAACAGCGGAATCTAGTGGGACCCGGTCCCCCGAGCTTGATCATTCTAAGCATTTGGCTTTGGCCATTTCAGTCTAACGGATTTGTAGGCCAATGATAATCATCAGAAATATCAAGGTCCTTTCTCTAGCCAATGATGTGTTTTGACTAGACCGTTCGGGGTAGATTGCACTCCATATACCTACCTAGCTAGGTTTGTAGGTAGCCTCTCCGAGTATTCGAAGGAAATGGGCTGATGTCAATATCGAAACAAGCTTTCCGTTCAAATCAGATATGGAACTTAGTTCGATGTCTCAAGATTGTGGATGTTCTCTGTAAAAGAGTCAAAGAAGCATATCCTATAGGACAAGCACGTGCTTTCGGACCCCTGTCGGAAATTGGGGCTGCACCTGCCTATTTCTGTAGCGAATGAAAATATCTTTTGGGATCCAACTCCCTAAAGCAGTGAAACAGAGGCATACCTAGGTAGCTATACGTACTTGATTTCTTCAGCCGGGTAGGGCTTTCCTATCTTAGCCGCGGCCGCTTTTATAAGGGCCCTTAAGAGTTAGGCTCACTAAGTAGATTTCAGTCCGGGCTCAGACTCACTGAGCTGCTCAGGCTAATCACGTGATTGATATGTGAGGTCCTGACGGAAATCAGATGTATGGCGAGCGTACTAGTAAATTCACAATGGTAAAATTCTCTAACTAAAATCAACAATGGTCCGGTTTTGACAATCTGTTCGGACATAATTAATAAGCAAAATGCATAGTAAAAAAGTCACATGTTTACACGGTAAAAAGACAGTATCATCCGGTTTCTTGACAGGTCCAATAAATGCTCAGTGAGCGCTCACTGATTACTCAGAGACCGCTCAGAGTCCCGGGGTCATCTATTGAGCACCCAGTCTACACTCATACCTAAAGAAGCACTTTGCCCACAACACTATTTACTCCACGACTAGTTTTTGATGCCCTCAATTTTCATTATGCTCCTGTTTCTAGAGGAGCGTGATCTTCTAATTCATTCCGCTTGTTACTAGCCAGATCTTTCATTGAGAAGAGTGCTTTTCAACGAAAATACTAAGTACAGAGAAGGGAAGGAAAAGGAAGAAGTCTTGGCGGGGTGAAGAGACTTCTCTTTTAGTAAGGCGGTGAGCTTTCTATCGCTCTCCTCCGCATCCATTGGAGAGCTTGAAGTCTTTTGAAACGAGAAATATTTCCTCTACCGTGTTTAACACATGGAAATTGAAGCCTAAATGCAATGTAACAATATCCCTCTCTTTACTCCGTACAACATACGAAGTCCAGTATTGGAGTAATCTCCAGAGTCGGCAATCGGAGAGAAATGAGTGCCTTTTCCGGGGGGATGGTCATAGCTTGCGAAATTATTATCACCCCACAGCACATACTACTAAATTTATCCTCTAGCTTACATCTTATATCTTCGGTCTATAGTGGATGAATATATTTACCTCTCATTAGTATGAAGGTCGAATATACAATCTTGTCTATGATATTCCTCGACTGTGACGAGCCAGATCTACGAGCAAAGCAGAGCAAAGCAAGAGAGTGCATTCCAACGAGAATACTAAAGACAGGGAGAGAAAGAGAGAAAGGAAAGCAAGATCTGGCGAGCTCTCTGAGAAAGCTAATCAAACCGAAGATCTATGCAAACCATGCAAACCCTGTCCTTGCTCGCTTAAGGCAAACAAAGAAAGCAAACTAATCAATGACATGTGATCTGGCATGTGACATCAGATCGTAACATCGACCTCGTTATAGCATCGCCTACGATGAAAGATGATAGATATGAAAATCTTAAAGGTACACATCAGGAGAGCTTTTTTAATAAATCTTATAGTAACATCCTGCCAGTTTATAAAAATGGGGAGTGTGACTAAATAGACCCAGATTGCAAATCCTCGGATTCCTTCAGCTGCGAATGTAAGGACACCAACTACGTCTCTTAGAGCAGCTATAGAGATAACCTCCCAAATATAAACAATGATAGCCTAAGCTACCGTAGGTTAAAAACTAGTAGCAATTAGATAAAATGCAATAAGCCGGATAATCCTAACTGTCCTAATTAGAACGAAGCCATATGCAAATGCGAAGGCGAAAAGACGCGCGAGCACTTCAATCCTACTTACATCAAGTGGGATTAGGAAAAATGCACTTATATAAAGGGTGACTATAATAAAAAGGATTACTATAGGGATAGGAACGCCTAGAATGCTATAACCTATACGTGTATATGGATTCTCCACGGCAACGTAACTGAACGCGAAGTTTTATAGTTTTCGGGTAATTTACACTTAAAATTAGGATATTAAACGTCTGCTAGAGATTGTTTTCTAGCATATTTTACCTAGCTCTAAATTCTTATGTGAATCTCGTCTTCATCATCACCCTCGTCCTCATCGTTATTCTCGTCCCCATCGTCACTGCTCTCCCCATCCTCTTTTCCATCGCTATCCTCACTCTCACTCTCTTCATTACCGTTATGTCCATTGTTGTTGTGACCGACATCATTGTCCCCGCCGTCACTATTTTCGCTATCCGTGTCTTCATCATTAAAAGGCCCCGGTATCTGCTGATTTTGTTGCTCTTGCCTCTCATCGTCATCCGTACCATATATGAGCTCATCTGTCTCCGTGTCGGGTGGTTTAACTCTATTAGGGGCGTGGTGTCAGTGCCATCATATGAATTGTTAATGTTGAGGGCAGAACACCTACCCATTCGCCAAGTACCAAGATTTTGGATATTGGAATATCCCCGTCTGAACAGGGCGTCGTGGAGGTGATAGTGCTTGCAAGATAAGATCGCTATCTTCGTCGGAGAGGGCATTTGCGGGAGCTGGATTGGGGTCTTCTTGTGTGAGGTATGGTTTCCATAGCTCCCGATCGAGTGGTTGTTGCGGTCTTTTGACGAAGGTAGATTTCCCATGATCACGAAACTGCTTTAAACCCAACTCTTTGAGTGTTTTGTTAAGCTCCGCGTATCCCTCCCGATCAGGGCAGTCTTCACAACTACCCATTCTGCACTCGAGGGGAAGACGATTCAACCCATTGCCGGTATAGTCATTAGGGTTCGCAGACAGGCTGCCATCGCTCCTAATACCATGTGAACTCTGTTTGTACATCGGCTTCAACATGAATCTCGGCCTTTTCATGTCAAACCCCGCGACTGATTCAACAGGGTACGCGCTTCCAACCTCGACACCTTCGAGGCCCTGTCTTTTCTCATAAGCCACCCTTTCGGCATCAGTCCATCTGACGGGTTGAACGTCTGACATCCTTGGTAGTGGGGAATCGGATTGGACATCCTCCGGAGGGTCCGAACTTTGGTGCCCCGGAGGCAGCAGGATTGAGGGGTTTTCCGGTAGTTCTTTCTCATACTCGCGTCTTCGCTGCTCGTCCACCGTAGGAGGTAAGACCATTCCAATGGCTTCTTCATTGACCTCGTCACATCTTTCCTGACTGGCAAATAACATAAACTGGCTTTTTTTATATGCGTTTACTCCCTGGTATGGATAGTACGCGGGGTGCACTTCTACAGATCGCTTTATGAGTAGAAGGATTAGCGATCTGAAAATATTGGCCTTGATGAAAACATACCGTTCTGTCAAAGGGCTCTGTGGTTTCCTCCTCATCTTCCATTTCCTCAAGATCCAAAGCCTCTGCAGCTGGATCAGGAGTCCATGGCCCCAAACTGAGAAGCCGATACGTGCCGTATACACCTAAGCGCTGCTCCACAATACTATATGGCCCGTATCCCCCATCAGCCACTGCTTGAACAACATGCGCAGCCCCTAAGTAAGCAGCTGCATTGGCCGTCCCTACACGGGCGTCCTCCGCGTCCTGAGCCTCCCCTTCTAGATCACCTCTCCACGGGGGCGAAATATGCACAATGTCGATATAAAACGGCTTCCTGGCATACTGGAAGAATCTCCAAACTGCTCTCGTGTCTTCATTTGGTGGCAGAGATGGAACCCGCTTATCATACGCGGATGATCTGGGATCGAAATCCAAATCACCTAATATCTGAGCCGCCTTTGTGCCTGCCCTCGGCCTCGATTCCGCCTTTCTGAAAAATTCCTCTCTGCCTGCCTGAAGTTGGCGTGGAAAAAACTCTCCACTACCGCGGGTTGGTTCGCCTGACTTGTATTCCTCGTCTGGAGTGAACACGTTTCTCTCCTTCTTTGCATAGAACGCCGACCAGCAGAGAAAGCCTTGTGGAACGGCGGCGTTGTAGCAGTCGAGGCATAATTTGTTCGTGTCGATGTATGAAAGATCATCGTCGGTACAGTGGAAGAAGCCTAGTCGAGGGGGAATCTTGCTTGGAATTCCTGGTACTAGCTTTGGGGTGTGCGCGCAGCTGAAGTCACGGCTTTCAATGAGTAGGGATGCGAGGAACTCTGCTGAACCTGGCGGGGGACCGCCGTCTGTGTTTTCCTCGGTTGGGGCAAGATCTGGAGATGCTTGACTGGACATCTTCGGAGTTGAAATTAAGTTCGTAGAGATATGTATGGGGGCTTGATTTAAGAATGCACAGTTATAAACATAAAATCAGTCTGGCGACTCCGTATAACGATATTTTGTCTTCTAGATATATGTCGTGTCGGCCCGCTCCCCCGCAAGTTTGCGAACTATTTAGGGAGGCTGGGCAACTTGGGAAGCGTCTCGGGCAGCAACTATTTTAAAAAATGGACCTTTGACACAATTCATCCAGTCTCGAGCACTAGGTAAATCGTTAGTTCTTGGTATCTGTCAGCCTTGGCTCATTTTCAAAGTATTCAGCCTCTTAATACGAGATAGGGTTGTATTTGAAGAGGATTTCGGAAGGCTCACATGCAAGGTTGGATGTCGTGCACCTGGGCATCTTACAGTATCCTTGTCTTATTTGCAGGCTCAGCCACCCCTAAATTATAAGCAGTCTGCATACTAGTCCTTGGCGCGAATTTTGTGGTGTCGGGACCTCAGGAATCGGTGGGGGTCCTGCCCTTTCGGGTTAAATCAAAAAGGCGGAGAAGGCAAAAAATAGTCTCGCGACTTGATTCTGAATTTTCTGAATTCTAGCTCTATTTACTGCGTATTTCCTCTTCTATCCAATAAGAATAGCACACCTAGGCACGTTTTATAGGTAGCCATTTGTCATTGAATATGAATCTACTCGTTATATTAATTCACAAAGTCATAGCACATCGCTAAACATTTTGAGAGGTATGACTACCAGATTTCCGAATTCTCGGGTTCCCTTCCATCTCCTTCGTGACAGAAGTGGCCTGATTGGATAAATATTGTTGTTTATACCTATCCCACCACCATACATTCGACCGTTGGGGCATCATACTCCAGTGAACCATGCAATCCTCTTCCGTGGGTGACATTTTCAGCCTCGAATAAGCCGCACCACGGGGCAAATCAGGGTCCCCCATATCAACATCCAGGCATAATCGTGTCCCAATAGCCTCTCGATAACCCCCAACGTGTGTTGCCGTCAGATAAGTCGCCAGAAGAAGAATAACGACGGTCAAAATCTGGTTGAAGAGATCGCTCATGCCGAGCGTGATGGCATGCGCACCGAACGCAGCCCATGAAGCCATCCGCATCACATAATAAGACTGCGGGTGGATGGGCTGCGCTTCGGTCAGCAAGCAGGTGACAACTATCATGCGCGGGCCCAAGATTGTGACGGCCTTGCCATCAGGCAGGGTCATGAAGACCTTCACATCTTGTCCGGGATCGTCCTTTAGGGACTGAATGGTGTGGTCGATAGAAGACCGTAGACAGGTCACTATAAATTGGCGGGAAATGACTGAGACGGCCATGGAAGCGACATTGGCAATGCCCCATGCATCTGCCGTGACTATTGCCATGCTAAACAAGAAACCAATGACTGAAAGCCCAATCGTGATGGAAATTGCCTGGCGCACGATGGGTAATTGCTGGTTTTCCACTCTTAATCGGATAGTCGTGGCGGTGTATGTCAGGGGGAATGTCGAGATCCAGCGTGTAAACCAGGCGGAGACATCAGTTGCCATGATCCCATCAGTAATGTTGTATAAGACGTATCCTGGCTCTGGCTTGATGATGTCGTCATTCGCCACGGTGTAAGATCCAAGGATAGGGAGCCATTCGGTCACGGAGCTCTGAACTAAATTCCCAACTGCGGTGTTCATCTCTTTAGCACCGAAAATGGTCAATAGACCAAGTGCGTCGAGCTGGAATGGCCCCCATTCTGATAGATTGGCTATTTTTGGGGGGATCATTATTCTACTGAGCATAAATATCACTGCAAGGGCAAGGAAATAATAAAGGGAGATGAAGGAAGTTGATTGAATTTATGGGCGGGGCGAGGTTTTCGCGGCTGAAGTGTCAGCTTCATGCAGGTCTGCCTAGCCAACTTTGTCTCACAAGCACAGCCTTTCTAAATCTCCTACAGGAGATTTAAAGAAATATAGACAGCGAAGAGGTTAAACTATACAGGGTCTATCATATTACACGTTCTCATCTTCCTGAACCTCCCCTTATCGTCTATTTGAGTTCCTGTCAATTATGTACCCAAGAGGTTACCGTACCAACTCGTTCGTATTCATCGAGTATTTCGTAATGTTTGCCAGCATAGGCCAGTGCTATCTATATGCCCTAACGGACAATCTTGAATTTGATAAAATATAAAGGAAGTGAAGTATACCCTTAATGTAAAGCTACAATCTTAAAATAGTAAACAGTTTATCAACAATCCTTGGGTTAAAATCAATTCCGTACTCTCCTGCTTTAGACCACAGTAAAAGGAAAATCAATAGTCTGAATCATAGTCGTCTCCATCATCATCATCACCACTGTACTCAGCATGGTCGCCGTCCTCAGAATCACCACTGTACTCAGCATGGTCGCCRTCCTCAGAATCGCCCTCAGCATCGCCGCTGTCCTCAGAATCACCACTGTACTCAGCRTGGTCGCCGTCCTCAGAATCACCACTGTACTCAGCATGGTCGCCGYCCTCAGAATCGYCCTCAGCATCGCCGCTGTCCTCAGCATGGTCGCCGTCCTCAGAATCGCCCTCAGCATCGCCGCTGTCCTCAGTGTCGTCACTGTCCTCATCACCATCGTCGTCCTCATCGTCGTCGCTTTGGTTCATGGAGGCCATCAGAATAGCCGCACCAGCCCCTCCTATAGCCAGACCTGCAAGGCCAGCGGCAATATTTCCACTTCTACTGCTTTGGCTCTGGGACTGATGAGTCCGATTGTGACTGTGACCGGGGTTCCAGATCTGCCCATGGTTCTCATCATGAGAAAAGCCGCGTGCTACAGGCTCAACAGGGCCTGTATATCCGACTGGGTCCATCGACTGGGCTGGCCATGGAGGGTTTACTGCACTTGCAGAGCTGACCGGGCCTGTTAGACCTGTAGGATCAGCTAGACCTCGTGGCCGAGCTGGGTCTGTTGGCTGGACTGGACCTGTAGGCTCAAAGAGACCTCTCGGCCTCGCTGGATCTGTCGGCGGAGCTGGATCTGTTGCCCCAACTGGGCCTATAGGGTTGACTGAGACTGTTGGCTTCGACAGACCTGTAGGATCAACTGTACCGCCTTGCCTAGTTGGATCTGTTGGTTGACCTGGGTCCGTTGCATCAACTAGACCTGGAGGCTTGACCTCGCCCGTTGGCTCGGCTGGATTCGTTGGCTGAGCTGGAGCTATCGTCTCAACTGGACCCCCTGGCCCAGCTGGAACTGCCGGCTCAGCTGGACTCGGAGGCTTGACCTCGCCCGTTGGCTCGGCTGGATTCGTTGGCTCGGCTGGATTCGTTGGCTCGGCTGGATTCGTTGGCTCGGCTGGATTCGTTGGCTYGGCTGGATTCGTTGGCTCGGCTGGATTCGTTGGCTCGGCTGGATTCGTTGGCTCGGCTGGATTCGTTGGCTCGGTTGGATTCGTTGGCTCGGCTGGATTCGTTGGCTGAGCTGGGACTGTCTGCTCAGCTGGATCTGTTGGTCCGACTGGACCATTACTAGAACCGTGACCAGAAGCTTGACCTAGTCCAGGATAAAAGCCATGACCGTGCCCCCCTTGGTTTCCCTGTTCCCAAGGTTGATGCTGCCCTGACCCGAAATGGCCATTAGGGTTGTGACCATGCATGGATGGGCCATGTCCCGGTCTCGGCGGCCAATGCGACGACGAGTGCGCATTTGACGGAGGTTTGTACGGCTGGTACGGACCACCCTGTGGGACCGAGTGTCCACCATGGCCTCCTAACATGGTAGGCCTGGATGGGGGCTTGTACGGCTTGTATGGCTGATGTGGTCCACCTTGGGATCCCGGGTGTGCCCCGGGGCCTCCCAAGCTGACTGGCCTGGTCGGAGGCTTGGGTGGTTTGGACGGCTGATGTGGTCCACCTTGGGATCCCGGGTGTACTCCAGGGCCTCCCAAGCTGCGCGGCCTAGATGTAGACTTGGGTGGTTTGGRCGGCTGGWGTGGRCCACTTTGTGATCCTGGGTGTACACCTGGGTTTCCTAAGCTGGTCGGTYTGGAYGGAGGCTGGTACTGCTGGTACGGCTGTTGTGCACCAATTTGAGATACTGAGGGCTCTCCATGGACTACTGGGGTGGGGCCTGGTTTCGACTTGCTAGATGAGAAAATCCTCTTCCAGAGCCCGGGGCTCTTTGGGGCTGGAGTATAATTGGGCTGTGGTTGCAGTTCACGCAGGCCTTGCTGTGCAATGGGAGGAACATGTGTCGATGGGAATTCCTGAGGATGGGTCTGTTGCCCCATAGGGTTCGTCCCTGGTATCTTTTGAGGTTTGGGTTGTTGCTCGTGTGAGAATACCTTCGGCGGTTTTGTCACTTTCTTTGGGGGTTTCACTTGAGTGGGCATTGATGCGGTTCCATGGGCCATTGGATGCTGGATAGGAAGTGGATGCTGGACTGGAGGATATTGGTAGGTCCTTGAACTAGGCTGCGGGGCGGTATGTTGGGATGAATTGATTGGCATACCATTGGTAGTTGGATAGTGTATTTGTTGATCTGTCCTGTGAATATTGGCAGGGGACATGCCCTCATTACCGACAAGCTGACGGATCAGCGGTGGCTTGGGTGCCGCATTTCCGGAATTCGATGGTAGTTGTGCTGAACTCAGAGGGCCGTTCTCGTGTGGCCTTTTGGGCTCCTTGCCTGACCTGGCAGAGTAATTTGGTTCTGGCACTGTGATTGGCGCAATGTTGGTGAGTGTGTGTTGAGGGTGCTGTATTTCCTGTCCTAATTGTCCAGATGCAAAATGAGGTCTTTGTGGAGGCACGATAGACTGTAGGCGTTGCGTGACAGGGTCAATTTCGTGACCAGCTAGATCTGATATTGGAGCCGGGGCACATATATTCGGTGCAATCATTGGCCTACTAGGGGGCTGGGGAACAGGACGCCTGCGAATCTTCATCTGGCTCGGATCAAATTGTGGGAATTGCGGACTAGGGGAATAGGTCGGGACCGAGGCCCCTGGCGCACCCTGGATGCTGTGATAGGCTGGGGCCGGCTGCTTAGGGGTGACCATGGCACCTGGCGATGTGCCAGTGCTCAATTCACGAGTACCCAATGCATGCATTGGCATCGGCGACAATGGAGTGACTTTGGGCGTATTGTGGGTAGTCGTAACTACGTTCTGCAAGTTGGCATTCTGTCGATTCATGACCTGAGATGCCTCGATAACTCCGGGGTTTTGGATTTCCTCGCCCTCATTATACAGCCCAGATTCAGAAACTTCAAAAGTAGAAGTTGGTACCGTATCGTTCAATGCCGACTTTCGGATCTTCTTGATGGCAGAGATTATTGTTTTATAGTTCTCATCCTCCCTGCTCAGGAAGCCTGCCATGGAGAGGTGACTGCAACCTGCCACCACCTGGACCTTCTCGCGACGAAGACCAAGAGCCGCGGAGTACTCATTCAAACTCTATAGGCAGGATCAGTATATCACTCCCCTGGCGTAAGACCTTGTGAGCTAAAACTCACACATTCCTGCTGTGGAGGCGTCGGAAAGTCCTCGTAGTAGCAGAGCAGTTTCATTTTCTTAGCTGCCTTCGCCTTTGTCTTGAATCTCTCGGAGATATCGCTCAAAACAGTTGCACTGGTTTGTCCCCACTCAACGTCTTCCAAATATGACAGTTCGGCCCTGGTCAGCCCTGGAGGTATGCTGTCTCTCGCGCAACGCATCAAGAGTCTCGCCCACGGGAGCTCTGGTGATGTACGTTGCGGCACACTCAGGAACAGGATCCCCCGCGTGCAATCGATTATATTTGGAAGGTGCGTGAAGGCGTCATTCAGACACTGTATTCCACAATGTGTTAGCCACATAACACCACAGAAGAAGGAGTGCGTCGCCTGAAACAAAGACTCACAGATTCAACGATAAAACCACCAAAGCCATGGCAGATCAATACCAGAGGTCGTGTCACTGGAACTTCCACCCGGATAGCAGCAATTTCAGCAAGCAGGATCCTGGACGTGCCTTGGATATCCTTTAGTGGCGCTCCGCATAACCAGACTGCCTTCGCATCGTAATCAAATGTAAACACTCTGGCACCGCGGATATCCTTTGCAATGAAATCCTGCAGCCAGAAGGAAGGGCCCGCGTAGGACTCCCAGGGGGTCAGGCCGTGGACAGCTACAATGTCAATGGCCTTAGTCTCGTCGTGCTTACCGGGCTTTGGAATATTTCTTTGTACAAGCTTTGCGGTGAAGTCTTGTCCGTTAAGAGGAATGGGTGCGATAAATGTAGACATGGCGAGATCTCGAGGTATGTAAACTCCTATTGAACCTTTGGCAGAGAAGGGTTGTGTATCTCAGTCTCTTGTACAAGGGCATGCCCAGGTCAGCGCAATATGTGAAAAATGGAATTCGCGGCGTCAAGGCGAGGTCTACCTACTCCGTACAGAGAGAGGATTTATATTGGGAGAGCGGCGCCGGGGCAGGGTGGGGACTCTTTGATATTGAGCCTCATAGATTCCAAGGTTCAGTGCTATGGCACTGCCCATGTGGGCTAAGCCCCCACCGTTTTCCAAACCTGCGGGCCAAATGCACATGTACTGTTTCTCGTGCTATGATTAGTGTGTCATATCTGCAAAATAACACTAATCACAATATGCTACCTAAAATACCATACGTGTGCATAAATCTCCCCACAGCCACTGCGGGTCTTGAGGTAGCTGGGCGCTGTATTCGGGCAGTGACCTTGTACTGTCCGGGGTGCCATCAAAGATGACTAGGATTTTCGAGTTGACTTTGCAGGTGTTTTTGAATCCCGATCATTGGTGTTTCCAGGTATATTCATCCTGTGCTCGACAATAACTACTCTTTATCTACGGTGTATCAATACGTGGGAGCAAATCAGAAAATTGTTGTAAAGTAGTCGGGCTTCTATCGTTTATGACCTTGCATATTTCAATACGACGTCATGCTAAATATAGGCTCATTTCTGTTGGTGGCGTAGAAAGGGCTTGTAGACACGCTTTATCAAGGCTGACTCGACCAAAAGCATGAACTTGCAAGGCGAGTCCAGCCTACAGGTTTAAGCTGCATGTGTGGGGGCTGAACTCAACCCCCCCTTTTTTTGGCCACTGGGAAGTCCTAGTTTTCGATATTTCTTTTTTCCTGGATACGAGGAGTATGTTCAGTTGTGAGACATGCCAAGATTAACCAAACAAACAAGGTAGGAGACTATCACCGACTACTGCATTTATTCATAAAGTCGGACTAGTGTGCTTTGCTCTCATTGGATACAAGAAGTGTAAGATCGACAAACCACCCTTTTGCCAAGTATGGACACGAGGAATAACGCTTTCGGGGCGAACCGCATTCCCCACCATCTTAATGGATATATTGCATGTGATATTGATATAAGATATGCAAACTTCGTGATTGGGGCTGAGATGCAGGTAATGTAGTATCCTTTCCCCTTACTTCTCGACCAATAGGACCACCTCTATAGTTCAACCGGAGTACATAAAGGCATACGACAGCCATAGATATATCCAAATTGGAGAGTGCGTTTGGTCATAGACAGCCTGTGAAGTTATTCCATTCCATTACCTACCGTGCACCATGGAGAACTCCAGCTTTTCAACACTTCCACAAAAGAAGGTCAAGACTGGGGTAAAGAAGGCAGGAAAGAAGACTGATAAGACGGGAAAGAAGACCACTGGCAAGAAAAAGGCCACTCCGTCTACTAGCGCAGTTCACCTTGCAACTCCTCATCCTCACCCTCACCCTCACCCTCACCCTTACCCCGCCGGCACTCAATATGCGCCGACATACGCGCCTATTCCACAGACGCAATCGGTCGTCCTTGAGAAACCAAGTGAGAAATTTGACTTTACCTTGTACTGTAACATCTTGAGAATGGCACCTAATGTTCGAGGAGTAGGAAATCGAAAGGGAAAAATGTCGGGATGTTGCGTCGTGATCCTGGCAGTTATATCCTACCTGGTAGCTATCGTTCTGGGTCGTAAGTTTGGATAAAACGCGTGGTACGGTATGTTCCTAACAACATCCAGTTTATATCATGACCAGCTGCGTCTCGACAACGGCAAAGGCTAATGCGATCTACCTCGCCGAGCTCTCGACAAACGGGACAAACGATATCTCACTTCGTGTGGGCTACTTCGGTGAGTAGGCAAAAAAGCCAATATTCCTTCATGAATGAAGAGTTTTGGAAAAGATTCATCCCAACTGACTGTATGTAGGAGGATGTGTATCGGTCACCGAAGCAGCTGAGACATACTCTCCCGATGGCAATCCCTCTACACAAACGTCCACCCACTGCGTCACAAACATGCGCAGCAAAGATCTGGACGAGCTAAGCGAAGATCTATGGGAGCCTCTAGACCTCGCCTCTCCTAGTACCCAATCAGACGTTCAATCCTTTTTGAACACTGCCCTCCCACAAGCCAAGCACCTCCAAGAGAATGTCTTCTTCTTCCAACCTCCCCTTATACATGTCCTCCTCTTTTTCGTCACGGGAATTATGCTCCTCGTTGCTCGCACAGGCACATCAGGGAAGAAGTCATACAAGGCAATGCTACTGATTGCTATCACTTTGAGTGCCTTCTCGCTTGCTCTCGCACTAGTGACAGTCCTCGGCTCTCTACAGGGCATGAATGCGTTGCTTGATTCCTCTGCATCCGGGGAACAAAGGGACCTTGGTGATTCGTTGTATATGTCGCGGGGCAAAAATATTCAGGGTCTACAGGGGGCTCTTGTTGGCATTGTCGTTGTATTCTATGTCATGATGGGGGCACTATTTGTGCAGCGGACTCCAGAGGGAGGAACTGGGTATATAATCCAGGCCTTTCAGACTGCCGGGAGACCCTTGAAGAATAGGTGGGGAAGAAAATAGGCACAATGCTGGGCAAAGGGAGAAGTTGTGTTGCGGGAGTGGTATCTTACTGGGGAAGGCAGGTTGGAAAGTAGAATGGGACGAATTCCTATTCCTTGCATTATCTTGCCGGTCAACTGTCGACTATGTTTCTGTGGGCTTTGTTTTGCTATTTCGATTCCTTTCATCCACTGTTTGGGTTCTATTTACACGATGGGTTGCTAGGTAATATTGGTAATGTGTACTCTCCTGCGCAAATTCTAGCTCAGGCATCAATAAATTCGTGACTTGTGCAAAAAACAGCATTAGGCTATGACTTGAAGAGCCTCCAGGGACTCATTGGTGCTGAACGCTAACCTCAATTCGGTATTCTGGCTAAGGATCTACGCACATAAAGCACCCGAAATTATTCTGTAGCGCCTGTGCCAAGCCTCTGTTTTATAAAGTTATTATTAAGGTAAGCGGGGATAACCTGGGCAGTGTTTTATAAAGTTATTATTAAGGTAAGCGGAGATCACTGCCCAGGTGATCCCCGCCCGTAGTC